>JAQIXP010000660.1:0-23568 GCA_034700285.1 Proteroiulus fuscus
TAGGTTTTCGCTACTTTCCTGAATTTTCATTAGTCCAAATCAGTCACATGATCAAAATAACCCAGGGTTAAGACTTAACTGTGGTTGGTACAATTGGCCCTTAGTGTCTAAATTTTATTTATTTTTTAATTTATTTCATTTATTTAAACTGCTCAAAATGTCCTGCATTGATAAAAGTAACTACCATGTATTAGGCCCTATTCATAATCCAATGCATGATTATCCCTTGCAAATATTTCTAAGGTCAAATTTTTCTTATAAAACAAAAAATTCATAAAAAATTGAAAGATTTGTCGATTTATTTAACTTTTGTATTATTATTAGTATGATGGTTGAACTCATTAAACTTGCATAGTTGGGAAAGTTACATTTAATGACAATTATTGTTTTTTAAATGCTACCGATTAGAACAAAACTACGCAGAAATAAAATAAATATGCAAATTAAAACTTTACCATTAATAAGAAATTGCAAATTTTGTGTAAAACAAGGGCATCAGCATCCCAGAAACACCCAATCATAAAATCTTAGAATTTTTAGCGCCATCTGGTAGTAATGTGATGACGGTTCACCATTAAAAACATGATAAACCATGTTCCAAAAAAAATTGCCAAATTTTTAAATTGTAATAATTTAATATGCATGGCGGAAATTTTCTGAGGTAAAAACTAAAAGAAAAGCAAAATGGCATCTCGCATTATATTTCTGGTTTATTGACCTAATGGTAGTTTTAATTTTGTTTTCTAGCGCCCATCCCAGGAGCATGTAACTTAGAATTTGATGTAGAAATTGCTCCTTATTTAAAAATGTTTTACGATAAATTAAAAATAAGTATTGAATATCAAAAAAGCAATATTGGTTACCCGAGGGGATTTCCCCCGCCATCTTGTGATCTGAGTATCACCCAATTGGAATATTCAGTTTATCAATATTTTATGAAAGAAAGAGATTTATCAGAAGAGGAATATTTTCAAAGTATCCAACGAATGATACAAGTGGATTCTATTGAAAAATTCGCATTAAAGGTAAGAAATCAATGATTATCAATGCATTTTTCTCAGGTTTAATATATTTCAGCATGGTTTTAATCCCATGCCTCATACAATTTCGCTGCCCTATAAAAAACATGAGACATTTTTCTCAAAATTTAAGAATATTATTTGAATTTCCCTCAACATATATATGAACAGGATTTTTTTTTAAATATATATTAATATTATAGGCTAATATAAGAATATAACAGGACGTATTTCCAAATTATAAAAAATATTATATGAATTATTTCCCAAACTATAACAAAATTGCATAATTTTTTTTCAAATAAACATGAGGAATATTATAGAAATTTTGTCCCAAAAATATAGTAATATTATAAGAATTACTTCTAAATTATAAGAACTATATATAATTATAGAATCTATAAGAATCCAAATTATAGCCTATCGAAATTACAAGAATTATAGGAAATTTTTTCCCAAAATATAAGAATATTAATTATATTAATTTTCTCAAATAATTGTAAGAGATATTAGTGAATGTTTTTCCCAAAATATAAGAATATTGTAGGACTTTTTCAAAGAAATACAGAAATAGCAGACCTATAGAAAAGATTTTTTCCCAAAATATAAAAATATTATAGCAATTTTGCCAAAAGTATAAAAATACATGTATTATCGCAATTTGTTCAAAAATAGATGAATGTTATAGAAATCCCTTCCCAAAACATGAAATATTATAGAAATTTATTTTTCCAAAAGCATAGGACTATATTTTGACCTGAGTAGGTCAAATATAGGGATTTTAAAATATCGGCCTTTAAAAACAAGAACAAAGATTTTATGGAGGGCCAAAAAATGTCTTCCGAAATATCCAATTATGGTAAACAAGAAGTTGGGTTTTTGTGGTCTTTAGGGTATATTTTTCGTTTATTGTTGTTTGTTAGTGTTAACTCAAGTGTGTCCAAGTCTTAAAATGCTAACTTATTGGCTTTTTCAAAGATTTCCAATTCTGTCCTAAAATGTTAGCCAATGGTCTAAAGTGCCCAAAAACCAGCATAAAATTGTATAGCTTATAAGAAAAAAAAAGTACTGGCGTGTAAAATGTAACCTTTGCAGATGGAGTGGGTCAAGCTTTGTTTAGTGAATGGTCAGTTGGTCAGAATGACCATGCATGTGCAGTAAAGGGCATCAGGTGATGCGCTAGCATGAATATAACATTACTCTCATTTGGATAACACATCACTTGTGGGGTGTCCTAAAGGGCAACGAGGCAGTAACACAAACCAGAAAGTAATGTAACACATCTCAGAAAGTTTTGTGCCATTTTCGTCCACATTTTTGTAAGTAGCTCCCCCTGCAACTGGGTATCGACCCTCAGAATTTCAGGATGCACCTGACCAGCCATAAATTGGCCATTTCCATGCTAAAACTGGCCTATTTATTTCGGCCATAAAAATCTGACCAATTTGAATACATTACCAACCCTGGCCCAATGGCCATAATATGGACATTGACGCCTTTTAACGGATTCTTCCTCTTTTTGAATTGAAATTTCGTCTCCAAGAGGCTTTTATCGTTAGTGGTCATAACTTTTTTTGTCCTAATATATACGACTTTGACCATTTCCACGTTGACCTCTCCCTCTCTCTTTCTCTTTCTCTCGTTTTCACTTTGTGTTGTTAAAACTAAAACCATTTCTATAGTCATCCATATTTATTATACAATTTGCTATATACTCGCTTAAAAGCTTCTGCCACAATGTGTTGGACATCATGTGTCCACTCTATGAAACTGTCCCTCGCTACTTTCTCTGGAGAATAACAAAAATGGCCGTATTTCTATGGATAACAGGTAGAGAGGGGATGTATAGAAAAATCAGACATAAAACTGAAGAAAATACAAATGTGTCCATCCATGGACATCATTTACGAATCAATGGCTGGACCTACTTATTCAAGTTCTTTTTTTTTTCTTTTGGTATTTATCAAGTGGCAAACGCAACCCTCACCAATTGCACTATATTGACCAATTCATCTCTACATGTCCATATGGTCAAAAGCCACTTAAAACAAGTGATCTCCCTTACACAGTATGCAGGTTTTTCCACAACATTTTCGAAATTATTAGCTAGGGTTAGAATAGGAAAAGCCATTTTTAGCATGTATTCTTGCAGGAGGCAATTGGGTTATTTGTATAAACTTGCTTTTTGCCATATTGTAGCATACCTCATAAATGGCAGAATTTTCAAAATTTTAAAATTTTAAAATTAAAGATAAGCAGTAACCCTAGATCATGTGACTTACTTTGAGCAAATGAACCCAGTCCTAATTAGGTGAAAACATGTGAAAATCGAAATTCGTGTATTTTACTTAAAACTGAATAAAAATGTTTAAAGTATTATTCTAGAAATAAAGAATATTTTCTAAAAACAACCTTTTTTGATAATAAACTTGCAGTAGTCCTACTAATTTACTAAATTATTTTATGAAAATCTCTAAAATTATTTTTAATAAGTAAAATTTTTTTGATAATAAACTTGCAGTAGTCCTACTAATTTACTAATTAAATGATTATTTTATTAAAATTAGAGATTTTCATAAGTAAAAAGCACTGATTTTTACTATAAAATTTCCATTCACTAAAAAAATTATTTTTCTAGTATGAAAATAATTAATTTAAATGATTATGCCTATATATTTTAAAAAAACCTTTTCTTTAAAAATACCAATTGCGTACATTTTCTTTAAGTTTTTTTCCCAAAATTTCTATAAATAATAAATTATGTTGCTTAATTTTACCAAAAATTAAACCCATTTATCTAAATAAAAAATTATTTTTTGATAATAAACTTCATTTTAATAAGAATTTTAAAGTAATCTACGATTTTTACAATAACATTTCAGTTCACAAAAAAAAATATTTCCCTGATATTAAAATAAATGTATACAAAATTTTTCCTTACTATTTAATATTACATTTTTTAAATTCCTCATTAATTCCCCATTTGTAGCCTATACATATAGGACCAATAATTCACTGTTACATCGATTTTTCAGGGGCTAACATTACAAGCTGGTCCTTACACAAGGGCATCCTTCAATTCCATCCCAGGACAGGGGGTTGTATTTAATATAATTGCACACAATATTAATAATGAAACATGGAAAGCAGCTTATACACCAGCAGTTTCATACGGATGTGATCTCGAAAATGACATCCAAACTTGTGATATTTTAAGTAAGCATTAATTTTCACATATTTTTATAAATATCCCAAATCTGGAGAGGGTGATTAGGCCTACCCTAAAAAAAATTTTTTTTTGGGAAATGCATTATTCTTTTTCTTATTAATTAATATATTATTGGGTTCTTCCCCTTTAAAAGCATTTTTGAACTTAATAATTCAACAATATATTTTTGTAGTTCGTCCATTCGGTTGGATATTTTGTGTGGTTTGTGCCCTAGTTGGATTTTTCCTATGCTTTTTTGGTCACCGGTTCTTTAAAATAGGTAAGCATTTAAACAATCATCATATGTCCACCTCAAGGGTCGACTTTGTGGTGGACAGGTGACAATGCAAGTCATAATATTATTATTAAAACTAAAACAAATTTTTTTTAATTTTTAATTTTTTTTAAAGAAATGTTCGTTTTTGGATTTCTGACCATTGCTTTGATGACTTTTGTAATTATTGCCAAATTTATGGAGACAGAATATTCAGGTATGTCCCTGCATAGAACAAATGACCACTTGTTGATCAATGCAGTTTTATCCATTTTCATAATCCACCTTTTTACATTTCAATGGCGCTTTAACGAAAAGCCAAGCACATTTAGAAAAATGCCCTACAAAATGGCGCCCCAGAAATCGTGCTTACTTTTTTTCCCACCAAAAGCCTCTTTGCAAAACGAGTATGTTTAATGAATAAGCAAGTATTCCGTATTTGCGCCATTTTGTAGGGTATATTTCTGCCACTGCAATCTGGAAAAATTCGGATTGCTTTCTCCTGAACTGACCATTCCAATTCCCTTGTAAGTGGAAAGGCAGCTAATTAAAACTGCATGGTCACTTGTATCCCAATTAATGTTTCCCCAAAAATATATATTTAACTATTTATATACTCTCGTATAGTTCTAGTTTCGATGACCATCTTACTTGGAATTGTCGGAGGCATTGCCTGGGTTGCTTTTTGGTGGTTTGCAGGGGTACCGGTACTCTCCGTACTTTTGGTCGGCTTGGACCTGGGATTTCTTGTGTCCTGTTTGGTTTTTTACAGTCCAGTTGGTATAGTACATAACACAAATATGCTTTCACACGACCAGCTTAAAAAAATACTGTCAAAATGCATAAAATAACTCATAAAACGTTTAAAACCTAAAAAATGTGCAGGCATTTTTATATAGCTAATGCAGCCATTTTGTATTCGAACACTTTACAATTTGTGTTGTCCGATAACACCACCAATTAAATATCCTTGTGTGTATATAATAGACGCTGGCATTCTAGAACTGCATGTATATACAATTCAACGAGTAAAACCAGTAAAATGACAATTTGAGGATTTATAATGGCGTTATCTGGTAACACTGACATATACAGAATTTCACAAAAAATTATATCCAAATCGTGTAAAGGTATATCTATGCATTTTGCAGTATTTCAAGTAAAAACTATTCAGGGGCCTTTCACTAATTTATAATTTATTTTCTATAAAATGTAGGAGATTTCGAGCTAATGAAAAACGATTTCAATTACTGGACGACATTTGCTTGTATCATGCTAATACCCGGACTTTTCTTATTATGCACAATTCATAAAGTTAGTATATATATTCATGTATAAATAATGTGAAAAACTATGTAACCTAACTATAGTTATTTTTATATTTTCTTTTGCAGTTAAGTATCCTTGGATGTGCCATAATTGGGTCCTACGGTACCATTCTATTGCTGGACCTTTATTTGGGTACCAGTTTGATCTACATCCTTTTGAATGTCTTAAAACGTGCTGTTGTTCCTGATTTCTACTTACTAAACACAACTACTCCGTTTCAAATAAGCGGTAAATATTAGGTATATTCCTGAACTAGCTTTATCCTAAAATCCCTAAAAACTCCTAGTGCAAGTCAACAAAAATGACTTAGGGGCTGCCCATAAATGACTTTTGCATAAAAACTCCACTCCTTACTCCATGAAGACGTAATTTATGGTCGATCCCTTAGACCATTAACACTACTGTAATCCTGCATGGCAGACAGTCTAAATAAATATTAAATTTTTCTTTCAGAAATGTGCTTATGTGCCGTATGGATGTTTATGGCACTGGCCGGGGTTGTAGTTCAAGTGTTACGCGAACGGAAGCGACCACCCTTCCCTCCTCCGCCCTACCTCACATGGAGACTGGCGTCCATTTCTGCGAGCGTCGTATCATCCCGGCCCTCTAGCGTCATCGAAGAGAGGCGACCTCTTCTCGGCAACGACTCAGCGCAACCCGATTATCAGAGCACCCTAACGGCACCAGAATCTGAACCTTCCCCTAACAAATCGCTTATCTAATGTTTAAAAATTTTTCCATAAAATGCACATAGTTATATTTTCATATAGAATGTATTTGCCTGTTTTGTTATGAACTTTTTTAAATAAAATCCCGTGTGTTTCATGTATTTCTCATCTTTCGGAAGCCATTTTGTTTTCTGTGGGGTTTATAATGTGTGTGTGAAAGTTTCAACAAGAAAATTTGCGCAAGCCATAAGTCTGCTTCCACTTAAAAGGGAAAGTCCCACTTTGAAAGAAGTGGGTTGCAGGAGGAAGAGCATGAAAAAATAGGATAGGCATCAAAACTGCAATTTGATTTGAGACCACCAATAAATAAATAAAATGTTCTGAATACATGGATTTGGATAAAAATATTTATACCCCAAACAGGATCCATTTTATTGACTGTATACAGAGCCCTCTACTAGACAAAAGGCATCAGCCCTCATGAAACACATAGACATGCATGTCCTAGAGGGGCCACCAACTTTCGGTGTCTGCTGAAAATTAATGGAAAATGGCGCCTAACGTGTATTTGACAAACGTCATGATTTCTTCAATATGGAAACTGCTGCAATTATTATTGTCACAGCCACTCATATCCAGTAAGTGTTTACAATTTAAACATCACTTGTTACAAAGTGGGACTTTCCATTTAGAAACAGGTAATATTTTACATTGTAAATCTGACTAATCGATATAGGATAAAGTGTCTTCATTTACACAGGAGAAGTAAATAAAGAGTAAAATACATTTAATACCATTAAAGTTGTGTAATGCAAGGACTAAATGCATTTTTGCATATAAGGAAGTCAATATAGAATGATTCCAATGGTGACTACTTCATCCATTACTAACAGATGGCGCTACAAATTTCTGAGATATTCGATTCAGGTATGCCTAAGATCAGGCAATATGGCGCTACACATGTTTTACATAAAATCGTGATTTCTCATTAATTGTAAGTTTAATTCCAATATTATTATTTCCTTTCAACATTTTTTTTCTAATGCCTGTAGCCTCTAAAAAGCACTTGTCACGAAGTGAGACTTCCCCTTTAAAAATAAAGACTAAAATTTTAGCAGAATTGCAAATTAGTTGATGCATCTCCTACAAGACGACTTTTGTTGCAAACTGTAAGTTCAGTAAGTAGTTATGCACAAAACTGCCAGGATATAAAAATGTTATTGTCGTAGGCCTACATTCATTATGAATGCAAAACGATCGTTTATCTAAGATCAAAATTTTCTTCAAATATTTGTCATTCGATGGTAAAAATACATCAGAAACCAAAATCCCCTCGTATGGTATAGCCATTTAAACCTCCTGTTACAGTATATGTTAGGCCTTCTTTGTATCTGCATGTCTTCTTTTCGTATTAATCCTTATACATAGTTAAGCTTCAATCCTAATAATATTCCCGATGGAATTTTGATCCTTAATAGTTTTCAAGGGAGATTAAGTTGCACCAAAGGTATGCAATTTCAAATGCATTTATTTTTGAAACATTTTACTCCCTGCAGAAAGACTTGCTATTTTGCCATATATGACGTGTATCATACATATTTATTGATGGGGAATTATTTTTCCTACAGAAATATGAATAATTCCTGATATATTATTTATGCAGGATCAAGCCAAGCATGCAAATGCATCATTTTAAATATTGAACAAGTCAATGAGTGGGCCTATACATGGAAATAGATAAATTATTTGTTAAAAAAATATATATTGTGGTTCACATTCAACCTCAACCTCAGCCTGCTTTTAAAATATTAGTGCGTCACAACTGTTTTCAGTGGGGCGTCCATTAAAGGGAAAGTCTCACTTTGTAACAAGTGATATTTAAGTTGTTCACACTTGCTATAGATATGAATGGCTGTGACAATAATAAATAATTGCAACAGTTTCCATATTGAAGAAACTGACAGACACTGAAAGTTGGTGGCGCCCTCTAGCACGTGCCTGTCCATGTGTTTCATTAGAGGCATTTAGAGCTGATGCCTTTTATCCAGTAGAGGGGCGCTACATACTCTCGATAAAATGGCGCCTAATTATATTTTATATTTTCATCCAAATCCATGTATTTAGAGCATCTCATTTAATAATTGGTGAGCTCAAATCCAATTGCAATTTCCGTGAATTTCATAATTTTCATGCTCGTTTTACTACAACCCACTTCTTTCAAAATGGGACTTTCCCTTTAATGATGTCAACATTAATGAGGAGGGGAATTCATGCAAAAATGACGATGGATGATGTATGGGTGAGAGTTTTTTTTTGGGGGGGGGAAGGGGGGGGCAAGGATAAGGCAGACTGAAAATTGTGAAGGTTGATTAAGGGGAGAGGGAGCTGAAAATATACTTGAAATTGTTGACGTAATTAATGGATGACTCCATACCAAATGGAAAATACAAAAAGGGGCGCCCGCATATTACATAAAACCAAAGGGGAAAGAAAGGTACGCAACCTAATTTTGAGGGATGTAGCTTGTCCTATAGGTGGCAGAACAGTCGCACGCCTGGTAACAGCTTTAACGAATATTTCCCTCCAAGTGGCGCACTTGTGGCGCACTCGTGGTAAAAGCCTATTGGCAGAAATTCAAAACGGTAAAACCGGTGGCTAAATTTTTCTTGCAGGTGGCAGGATAGTGGTAACAAAGAGCGCCCCTGGTGTCAGGTTTAAGAAGAAATTGGGATGATAAAGAATTCCCCCAGGTGGCGCAATAGGTCATTCTACAGACTTATTGTGTTAGATGCATTGCATGGGTGGGGGTGGGGTAGGGGGTAAGGGGGTGTTAAAAGATGTTATATAACTCTTTAATTTTAAGATTAATTTCGATTTTTGATTTGTTATTTCTGCAATAATCTTGTGAATACTTGGAATACTGAATGCCGCTACGAAAATCATGACAAGGCTTATTTGTTTCAAGCTAAAATATCGTGTCTATTTTCTGGATTCACCCAAATTCACTATAGTAATTCCCATCAAAAATTCGGCAAAAAGTGAGCTTCCCAGGTTTGTGCTCTCTGAATTAACTAGATTGTTTTGTCTTATTTTTTTTTAAACTGAAGAGTAATTTTCCGTATGAGCAACAAAGCCTTAAGCTGAAGACAAAAAAAACCTGACATTCCTCCATATAAGAGTGTTACAAAGAACAAAAGAAAAAGCTAATAATGATTGGCATATTATAAGCCCATATCTTCAATGAACATCTGCTCCCATATTTTTATGCCTTGTTACAATAGAAAAAGCAGAACACATTCCAGAAACAATAAGTCCCTTTGCGGCAATTGAGTGCCCCCTAGCGGATACCTCAAATCAAAACCAATGTATATAACGTGACATGCATTATTCATATTGATAATATTGCCCCTGTAAACTGCTCGAGATAACTTTTGACATTTAGCCAGTCGTAAAATGACAAACTTCATCCAAATCAATTCTCCATATCCATCCGCCATTTTGTTATATTTGAGAGTAAGTCAAGAATTCACTACAAAACAGCTTCCTGGTCTTGTATCTAGGTTATGATGCAATTACATATTAAGCTCACGTAATTTTGGAAGGTAAGTTAGTTAGTACATACTTTATGATTTGCCCCCCCCCCAAACCTTGGGAGACATTGTGCAGCAAAGTTTTGCATGGGACGGTCATTTATGAACCTCCCTAACCATACCGGAGTAACCAATCGATAAGAAATAAGCTGTTTATTTGTTTTCTTTTTTGGTACCAGAGTTAATGCTAGTCTACCCTTTTTTTGAACAGTCAAAATCAAAACGGGATTCTGGAATCAACACACCAGCAGTCGATCATATATAGCAACAGCATGATTTTTTTTTAATGTTAACATTCATATTTCACACACACAAGCTCACATGTGACAAAAAATGTGAGAATAAATAAAAATATTGACAAATATTTATATAAATATATACAAGAATGACGATTATTGAAATATAGGAACCCGGGTGCATTTTCATAATTCCAGGCATGACCGCTGTATACCTGCACAAATATTTATTTCAAGTGTGCAAACTAAAAACACGTTCAAATTCATCCAAAAATATACTTTAGTTGCCTTAATACACGACATTTTTATTTCTAGTGTCCCAATATGGCGGTTAAGCAGTATAGCGTCACTCTTAAAATATCTGAACACATGTGTATACAGCCATTTCGAAGATTTCTATGGACATTTAGCATGAGACAGAAATGGTGACGTCATTTTAGGGTCAACATTGCCCTTCAAAATTAAAGATTGGCCAGCGATTGCATCCATTTTTTCCGCCAAAAGCGCCACCAAGTGTTCACTACACTAAGGATCTCATAAGATTTTCGCCATATTAAAAATCACTGAATTACGTATTTTTTTTATTGAAATATTTTCTTTTTAATACATGTACAGTTATTCTTTTTTCTTTTCTATGCATGCATTATTGCATAGAAGGAAAGTGAAGCCAAAATGCAATGATTCCAAATGGTGAACATTTCTCGCATTACCAACAGATGGCGCTAAAAATTTCTGAGATTTTACATAAGATGCATGCACAGAGATGCTCAAGTTTTACATAAAAATGTATATTTCTTATTACTTGTAAGTTTAATTTCAAAATTATAATTTCATTTCTACGTTTTGTTTTAATGCTATCATTTAAAATCATTTGGAATTCAATATGGCTTCAAATAAGCAATTTAAACCAATGAAAATTTTTCCTCCAGTGTCCCAAAATGGTGACTGCCAAAACAGCATCACGTGTGTGTATCAGGCATAACCTTTCCTTCGTCATATTTCCAATACGGCTTCAAAAACACCTTTACGTAATTTTAGGTTGCACACTAGAAAATAGCATTTATTTGCTTGAATGAGATTCAAATGCATTTTTTTATAAATCAATTTGTAATGACATGCATATGACGTCACTCGTTGAAAACAAATGTGATTGTAAACAGCAATTAATACTGAAATAGTTAATAAAAACAAAATTGATTTGTATTTATTATTTGTTTTTTTGGCATCTTGTTATGTATTTGGCATATTGGGCTGTATATAACGGAACAGTATTTAAAACATCCATAAATTCTCCTCTTCAGAAAAACAAAATGTTTTTTTTTGGCAGAAAAAGTATACAAATTATGTACAATTGTTCATATTCTCCCCCTTGCAAAAGTTCATTTTGTGTCCACTAGAGGGAGCTCTAAAAATACCCTGTAGATCCGGAAGTGCCCGGCTGTAAAAACAAACACCACGGGTTTCAATTAACAATGGATTTATTGAATTTGAATTGTTTAGAAACTACACTCTCAAAGACAACCTCACATAGGCCACAAAGCGCCATCTGGGAATAACAAAGCAAAACACACTATATACCAACACGTGTCTACTGTTGTCATGCTCCAATTTTCCAGTAACGATTTTTTTTTGCTTTGTTGTTCTTAGATGGCGCTTTGGGGCCTATCTGAGTGTGACTTTTGAGCATAGACTAGTTACACCTCATGCCAAAAAAAAATTGGGGGAAAAAAATGCATTTAGAATGAGAACATTACAAAAACCATGCTGTACTAAAGTCACATCTACTAGAATCTACTAAAATCAGGCACAGAAACTAAGCAGAAAATGATGCTTGCTTTTTGGTTAAGTCAACATGATTCCACAAGAAGGCTATTCCAGGCAAAATGCATGAACCACTTTTCACGAAATCTTATATACTGCCTACTGTAGTCACATTTCACCGTATATCTAATACTCTCATTTCAAAAGAAAAGCGCCATCTATGATGAATAACTTTCAAATGCCATTTTGCCCATTCTAAAATGGCGGCCCTAGTAATCTGCCATTAGATGAATAGCGACATCTATAATGAATACTAAATGGCACTACTAAAATGGGCCCAAAAAAGGTTTTTGTCAAATGGTGCATTATGGGAGTATCTCTAAATTCTTATTACATGTATATGAGTCATCAAATCTCACATATTTAAGTCTCATTACAACGGTTCCCATATTTAAATATAATGATTTTCTCATTTGCTACCATTAGTCGCATTAACCTCTCAAAATGCTGTGCACCTATGGTGCAGGTTTATTATTATTATTATTATTAACCTCTCAAATCTTTGTTTTTAATGAGACTGCATGGACATTAATTTTCCACTTGGGCTGTAGGCCTACTCAAAACTTCAACAAATTCTATCCTAAATAGCAAATATAAGAATATTATAGGAGTGTTTAAAAAAATAGGAATATTGTACGAATTATTTCCCACATATAAGAATAGGCCTACTAAAGAAATTACATAATTCCCAAAATATAGGAT
Organism: Proteroiulus fuscus; assembly: GCA_034700285.1. Classification (NCBI taxonomy): domain Eukaryota; kingdom Metazoa; phylum Arthropoda; class Diplopoda; order Julida; family Blaniulidae; genus Proteroiulus; species Proteroiulus fuscus. The sequence continues at coordinate 12,848 of JAQIXP010000660.1, forward strand.
AAGAGTATTATAGCAACTATTTCCAAAAAAATACAGGAATACTACAATTTTTTCAACAAAACAAAGATATTCTAGGTATCTTTTCCCAAAGTATACAGAAAGATAATATGAATTTTTTTTCCTATAAATATAAGCATAATATTATATAAGAATTATTCAAAATATAAGAAAATTAAAGAAATTTTCTCCCAAAAAACTGAACTATTATCATATCAATATTTCCCCAAAATATACCCCAAAATAACTCTTTCTTTCCAGAATTATGCACCTCAATTTAAGGTTTTTACAAAAATACCAAACTTTGTTATGCAAAAAGCTTAAAAACCACAACTAATAGCAACTACGTCTAAAACAAACTGACCTCACACATGCAGCAGGATGCGCCTACTTTGTGAACACCAAACCAACCAAACATGGCAAAATACAACAGGACCCATGCCATATCTAAGGTCACCTTAGGGTTATTCTGTAGACTAAATCAGAAAGCCATCCATCCATCCATCCAACCAACCACAAACTCGAGCATTGTCGCATTCCCAGGCATTAAATACGTAAGGAAATTTTCCCATGCAAAAAATAAAATAGATTTTTGTGTTCTTACCTTGAGTCCCCTGAGCAGGCGAAGTAGGCCTTAAATCACTATAGATGTTTGGTTGTCCAGTGTCGTCCAAGAATAGATGAGCATCCCGGTCGAAGCACTGCATTTACATTAGTCATTGGATCCTGGGCCAATAGTTGGACGACATATCCGGTGCCTGACCAGGCACCTGTACCGGCACGGTCACACCGGGAGATATTACGCCTGAAATCCAAAGGGCACACATTCATAACGACGCCATTTTGTGTTGGGAGGTTTGTTGTTGTTGTTGTAGAGGGATGAAGCGATTGTTATTTAAATAAGGGCTTACCGGTGGAGGCTCCAGAAGCGCCACCTGGTGCGTAAGTAGGATGGCTGTTGATGGCCGCTTGAGCAGGATTGCAAGAGGCACGTGAATAAGTGCCCAATGACAGAGGATCATGGAGCATGTAAGGGTAAGTAGAGGAATCCCTTTGTTGTAGGCACGGATTGTGATGATGACCCATGTTGGCCAGGGTGGACACGGGGGACATCGTACTATACCAAAAATACCAAAACAAAACCCTTTCATAGAGCAAACGTGCCAGAAACGGATGAAAAACGGACCATGACAATATGTGTGTGGGAATGTTCAAATATTACATAACGCTTAACCTCCCCATACACTTAAAGCAACCTTTATGTAAAAATATAATGCAAAACAATGAAACAACACATTGGGAAATCCTTAACTGTATTAAGTAATATTTGAACGCTCCCCTGCAGAGTAAAACAGTCACCAAAAACGTAATTCAAATACCACGAAACTGTAACAATATATAATATAAAAAATCTACGAGAATCGAATGAAAACATGAAAAACTGTCTATTAGCGTCTTCGGCATTGCAGATGATCTTATTAGCTATCTGAGTCAGGTCACGTGACATTTAACAAAAATGCTGACATCTTACGTCTGCAATGCCGAAGACTGAGGTCACGTGACATGTTTTCTGACGGGTTAGGCAGCTCTGAAGTAACTATCCACACAAGTAAGATTTCTTATAAGATTTATTTAATGCTGGACACCACTGCATCCGGGTAAGTGACGTCAAACTGTAGTGCCTAATGTTTATTAAACAAGCAAGTTTTTTGAAAGATTATTGTAATGCCGAACACGCCTTATGCAATATTAAATAAGACAGAAAATGAAGCCAAAATTGAATGATTCCAACGGTGAACCTGCCTCTATTACCAACAGATGGTGCTAAAAATTCTGATATTTTACGATGCAGGCATTTTCGATTCCAGTCAATATGGTTCCGGCCATGTTTTACACGAAAATTACGATTTCTCATTAATGTTACGTTTAATTCCAATATTATTATTTCATTTCTACTATTTGTTCCGATGCCTAACATTTAAAAAGTACTTGTCATGACGTGTTACTTTCCCTTTAATAATCTCCTTAAGTGAAAAACAAAATGGCTACCTCCCCCCCCCCCCCCCTACTGAAATTAATAACTTAATTTCTGAATTACCTGTAAGAGTCCGCAATAGTTGCGATCTGCTGAGGCATGGATGGATACATGGCATTGGCAAAGCCGCTGTTGATCGGCAATCGATGAGGTCCAGAGTTGACCGCTGCAACAGCGGCCGCCTGTTCGGCTGCACGCCTCTGATTCCTTAGCTTTTCTTCCCGTCGCCATTTTGCCCTCCTGTTAGAGAACCACACCTGGATCCTGGCTTCAGGTAGGCTTATTTTCTCGGCCAACCGCTCGCGGGCGAACACGTCCGGATAGTGGGTGCGCTCAAATTCTAAACGAGAGGAAAAAAAAATCCCTATTCAATCAGAAAAAAAAATTCCCTACTAAATCTGGCAACCCTGCATCACTCAAACGTTGGCATTGATTGCCAACACTTAAGGGGTAATTTTGGCAAATTTGGGGGGGAAAAACTACGATTAGCTTGATTTGATGGGAAATGATTTCATAGGAAGTATCCATTCTTTTATTAATTATGTGGCTCCATCTTACCTCAGATACTACCGTTCTATTTTGTAATCATCCTCAAGTCTTTGGATCATTATATTAGGCGTATTTTGGCGTTATTACCCTGTCATACGCGGAGTCATCCAGTTTGCAAGTAGTTCTTAACTCTATCATAGGACACAAGCAAAACGCTAAAACGCAGTTATTCATTCGATGATTTTCCTGTACGAAGCATTCATGATTTCTGTTACCTCATTTGGTACACCACCTATTTAGGTAGATAACAGGTTGGTTACCCTTTCGGTTACCCGGCATCGTTATCCAAAACGATAAAACAGCTGGCGTCAACAGTAAAACGCTCAAGCTCCTAACTATGTATCCAAATGGTAACAGGGTAATAACGCCAAAATACGCCTATTATCCCCCATTAGCCATTGTGTTAATAATAATAGTGGCTTACTTACTTTGTAAGTAAAAAACTTATGAAAACTTAGGAAAGGCATGGAAATAGCAATTTGATTTGAGCCCACCAATCAATAAATAAAATGCCCCGAATATACAAGTGGATTTGGTTGAAAATGCAAAACCCAAATAAACGCCATTTTACTGACAGTGTGTAGCTCCCTCTAATGGATAACAGACATCAGCTCTCACCAAACAAATTAGACACCGGTGCCCCAGAGGGCACCACCCACATTCAGTGTCTGCTGAAATCTACAATCTCGGTCTCTGTTAATTGTTTTAATAATAATTATTTTTTTCCTACCTTTTTCAAGGGCCTCGATCTGTTCGTTGGTGAATGACGTCCGGTTCCTCTGCAGTTTTCTCTTCAGTCTCATCCTCAATTGGGAATCCTCATCGCCGGAAGAATTGTGTTCCGAATTGCCATCGGAAGTGCCTTCATTTCCTTCTGGAGACGACAGAATATCTGCATGAATGAAGGGGTTGAGGCTAGTTTCAGGGTAACATAAGCCCATTTTGCATTTTTTTTTTTTCGGATTCACGGGAAAGTTTTAAAGAGAGGTTGCGAGGGTCAGTTTGAAAGGGGGAAATTTAAGCATTGAAAATCAAAAAAACATAACAGTCCAATGGTCAATATATTAAATTCAAATGAAGGGTTGATCATAAATCACCTTTGCGTAAGAACTCCATTTCACCCCCACCCTCCCTCCCCTGCCACCCCTTATTAACCCAGGGATTTTTGCGGTGATTCTGTCGAGGACGATTATTGACGGAGGAATTAGATTTTCTCTATTTTTAGCATCCCTTTCCCCCATTTGAGTGCAAAGGAATTTATGGACGACCCCCCTAAGAATGGTCATAAATAACTGTTCCTACCTCTTTTGGGCTGACCATCGTCGCAAGGTCTGGAGCCATTGTGAGTGAGAACTGTGGGTGCGGATGTAGGCGGAAGTCCAGGGAGGTGCGGCGTTGCTCCGGGATACCAGGGCCACCCTTGACCGTTGAACATCCGCAGTTTATCGTAGACTGACTCGTGACCAGTAGTCTGCTCCTTTTGGGCCACCAAGTTTCTTAGCACCCGATTAATGGACGAAACCTGTTAAATAGACAAATCAAAACAAAAACACATCATTTAGTATTGGCCTGAATAACAAATCGATGGCTTAAGTCACAAGTAGCTAATAAGCCAAAAGTTGCTTTATAACTTTTAGGAATGACAAGTTGTGGCTTATTCGCTACTGTTCACTTCTGTATAACTTTAACAATTATTGGTTAAATTAATTTCTGTAACTTTAGGTTCATTAGGGACACTTCCAGGATCACAATGGTATGGTACAATTATATCATTTTGACAAATTCGCTACTTCTGAATTAAACTATACAAATATGCAGGAGCAACTAATCAATAAAAATATAAAGCCTTATGTGGCTAATTTCATGCAGTTTACATTTTTTATTATCATCTATAGGCTATGATATAACCATTTACCGTATACTGGACTGATTAGTGCATGGGAAACGAAATTACGAATATTTTTTTTTAACTTGGCCAAGGACTTGAGAATGGAAATCAATGGCTTTTGGGAGACGAGATCCAGCAAACCCCCACTTCAACGAAAGATTCTATTTAGTCGGATATATATCGACTTAATCACGTTTAAGTTATTGAGTTAAGTGTTGCGGAATAAAACGTTGAACATGACTGGAATAAGCAAAAGCGGAAAAAAAGAGGATCACCTAATATAAAGCTTTTTTCAAATAGGCCTAGCTAAATTTTTCCTTTAAAGGAAAGATTTGGAATTTTTTCAAGAATTCTATACATATAACTATTATCAATTTTTAAACATTCGCACGGCCTGGTATATGATTAAAAGCGAAACCACAGTTAGCGCCAAGAATCATACGCATGCAATCTCATGCAATTGGCTGGCAGTTATTTATCATTAACTACTTATATATTAAATAACTCTCACTAAAATAACCGAAAATTGTTTTGTTAACTTATGCATTTTATGAGTACTTTTGACAAAAGTGGATTATTGATATTCTTTTTAAAATATTTCTACTTGATTACCTGGTTCAGCAAAATAGTGAATTGGAAACTATTCCAGCATTGTTATTGCAAAGTAGGGAGCCATTTAACAAAAAAGTGAACTGGACGTCTAAACAAACGGATTACTTAAAGGGGAAAGTCCCACTTTGAAAGAAGGTGGTTGTAAGAGGAACAGCAAGAAAAATTAGGAAAGGCATGGCAAATGTAATTGGAATTCGAGCCCACCAATCAATAAATAAAATGTCCTGAATACCTGAATTTGCTTGAAAATACAAAACCCAAGTATAGGCGCCATTTTACTGACAGTATGTAGCGCCCTCTACTGGATAAAAGACATCATCTCTGATTAAACACGTACACATGTATGTTTTAGAGGGCGCCATCAACTTTCAGTGTCTCCTGAAATCTGTGGAAAAAATGGCTTCTAACATGTATTTAGCAAACATCGTGATTTTTTCATTATCGAAACGCTGCTGCCATTATTATTGCCACAGCCAATCATTTCTAGTTTAAAGTGTATACTTTTCCCATTAAAAAACATGTTTTCCAATACGAAATCTCGCCTCCTTTTAACGCCGAGGCAAGACTACATGCATGCAGATGCTTTCCTGATGAAAACGCATTTTCGTCCCGCAATTTGAATTCAGAAATGATCCCCAAAAAGTTTGTTTGAATTTCAAGAGAATAAATCCAGTTTTATTTGCCATCTGTATGCCAGCTCTTAAGCAGAGGGTCAAGGGGCTTTTAACGAAATTACATGATCATGTTTAAGAGGGAAGTTGTTCAAATTTTCAACAGTGGTTTAAGCATTCTACTGCATGACCATAACCTTAAGTGTATATGCGGATAAAAAAATACATAAGGGCTACAGAAAGAGAAAGAGAGAGAGTCAGAAAATAAAAAGGGGCCTTTTGGTTATTGCATTACTTGTGTGCAGGAAAACTGACCATTTCCAAAATTCGCTCATGAGGAAAACACGACATTTCACATATTAAGTTGCTATATACGTACATATATATATATGGTATATGAGATGTTATACGATCAATACATATATATTGAAAAAGTTTAGAACTAAGTTCTGTAATGTACAAAGCTGCATGATGACCACTGACCATCTGAGATTGACCGCGGGATATAAATGTACACTGAATAACTAGTTCAAAAAGTAATAAATCAAACCAGAAACTTCTTGCCTGATAGTTATTTAAAAATTTGATAAAATTGTATTGACTGTGAAACTACCAGCATGATACCAGAAAACCTAGTATATTGTTGGTATCATGGCATGTGGCCATATTGAAAACATTAGCCCAATATTGTCACTAGTAAGTAAGAATTGTTGGATTTTTTGAAATCTGTGGGGAAAATTCTCTCACCAGGTGCCAACACTTGCTATACACTTGAAACCGCCATTTTGGTAAGCTCAAAATTAACCACTTATGCATGCATTCTGGTATTGCAGCCTATATGTTCACGTAAAATTCATATATTTGAAGAAAATACCAAATTTTTTTGGGAAAAAAAATAACATTTTAGTATTATTTATAGGAAAAAATTAGATAGTATATCCATTTACTTGAAAAAAATCCCCAAAATTGTCCTATAACATTTTTTAACTGTCCCTATATTATTGACAACATTATTATACAATTATAACATAGTCCTTGTATTTGGGAAAGAATTCATATTAAATTTCTGTATTTTGAATAAAACACTTCCAAAAACTAGTAGCCTATACATTTTTGGAAAAAAAAGGCATTCTTATAAATATTCCTACATAATATGAATACAATGCATAGCTTTTCTCAAAATACAAAAATATTTTTGGATTTTTTTTTCCAAAAACAGGAAAGACAAGAATATTAATCTGAAAATACAGGAATATTATAGAAATTTCTTCAAAGTGTAGGGCCTACTAACGTCACAAGTGAATATTGTAAGATTTGTTACCAGAATTAGCAACTATTTTTCTAAATAAAAAAGAAATGTTGCACTATTACAGAAATTTTTTTCCATAAATTTAAAATTATTTTCCAAACAATGTAGGAATTTTATACGAGCATTTGCTGCATTATAAGAATTCCTATACATTGCGTTTTTTGAGACTATACCAAATGGCACCACCTGTTGATTTTGATTTAAAGCTCAACATTATGAGCTGTTTTAGTCATGGTATAAGAGCTTATATGCATTTTTTTATATACTTGCAGCTAACCATTTCGTTGTTATTCAAGTGAATACTAGAGAGGTTGCGAATTTTCGTTCATTGTAAATTAATTCCCTGAATCTTCCTTATTAAGCAAATTATTATTTTCATAATACACTTAAGTATAGTTTATAATAAAATCTTTAATAAAATAATTTTAATGAATTTTTAATTCAAAATAACTGATGCTTCTGTACAATGCTTTCTTGCTTTCAGTGATTGCCCATGTTTAAGGGGCAACGCCATCGAGCCTGGCCTATTTGCAGATTTGCTGGGTTTTTAATAAAATTCCACGAAATTTTCTATTTTCGCAACCTCAAATACGAAATATATACAAACAAACAAACGCACGACTGACGAAAGTTTTAATTTCGTAAATAATAATAAATTCCACGAAATTTCGCAACTTCTCTAATGCAAGGCTGGGAGTGGGTCTAACCAAAATTGTATCCAAACTTGTATCCACAAAAAGATTTAATTTGTATCCAAAATGTATCCACTCAATCCAAACTTATACTATTTATAAACCAAAAACACCAAATAATGGTAGACCCATTCTCATTAACTTTTGTAACTAGAATTACAAGAGAATTTTAATTTTATTTGCTAAATTGTAAAACAGACATCTTCTACAAAACAATCCTGCTGGTGAATACCACATTTGTATCCATATGTATCCAAAATATCAAAATGTATCCAATTTCCCAATTTGTATCTACTCTCCCAGCCCTGCTAATGTTCAATCTTTAAATTATTTTCTACCAAACCCAAATTGTGCTTCGTGTATATTTAAAAAAAAAACAGAATCAGGCAATCAAAAGTTTAGTTTAGTTTTGCTAGCGCCACCTCGTAGCAGCTCACGCGATGTCTATACGTTAAGATTGAACCCATGCACACACTTCTTCCCCTTCTTCTCCAATTTCAATTTCAAATTTGCATAAATGTTTATCTTCGATCAGCACGACGAGCCTATAAAGGGGTTTTCGAGCCCCAGACAAATTATTTTCCTAAAAGGGCATATCTTAAGGATAAAAGACTATTAGAGTTTAAAAGAAAAAAAAAATAGTGGTTGCAAAAGCGAACCAAATTATTTACGGTACATAACGAAGAAAAACGTCGTCAATTTAGCGAATTTAGTAATCCTATTACGCCAGAGACTGTGTACTTTTTTACACGGGGAAACAACATTTACAAACACAAGAGTCAGATATGACTTATCATGCATGAAAACGGCACAATTTGGTCCATAAAGTGCAAACACGACTGTGGCATAAAATCCATTCATCCGAACGAGAATTAACCATAACGCATCTTGCAAATGTGCTCATTCGAAAAAAAGAAAACTAGGCCTATATATGTATACATAATATGTTTTTGTTGGGTGTGGAAATGCGTAAACTTTTTAACGCTACATTGGTGAGCACGTCTTATATAAATTGATGTTACAGTTTTACGACTGACCTTCCTAATTGTTCGAATGTCGGGTGGAAACACGGTATATACGGTAAGATCCTCGGAAAAAACAATGGAAATCCGGGGATTATTTACGAGGAAAGCCTTCACGAATTTACGAGACTTTACACGAGAGCTTGAGAGATGTGTTTTTAAAATAGTGCCTCGTGTAAATGCATGTGTGGACTTTTTTCGGTATACATGATATGCAATTCGTATTCAAAAATATATACTGAAGAATCCATGCATGCATGTTTTGAAGCTCCCATGCATGTACGGATGCTCGGCAATTCCACGGATTAATGAAGCATCTGAACCTGGGTTACGGGGTACTTTATATTCATTTCTATATCCATGCAACGATGCATGCATGCCGGAACCTTTTTCAGCTTACACTCCGATGGAAGCATGCAAACTTCAGACTATTTACTTTATGGACCATTAATTTATTCCTAAACTGGCCCCAAGAAGACTCCGTACACCGTGAACCTATTGACCCATGGTAATAGGAATTTTTCTTTCTATATTGTACTGGGCCACGGTGTAGTATATTTAGGTGGAGGAACTGTCGTCTGCTTCAATGCTTTTTCGACCATACCAACTGGCGATCGAATTGTGACTTAGAGTTTCTATAGTTGCCAAAAGTTGACGCTAGATGGCAATAATATCTAGTTACTCTGAAGGTCAAACATTTCTTGCTTTACCGTGACCTTCAGCCATTTTCTATTGGTAAAAGACTACTGGCGCCCTCATACGGTCAGGTCATCGGCCATTTTCTATTGGTCATGCACTACTAGCGCCCTCATACGGTCAGGTCACAATAATAATGCCAAGAAATCGGGCCACTCGACGACCCGGCCTGTACTGGGCCTATAAGTTCATACGGTATCCATGCACTGCATGCAGTACAACTACTATAAGGACTCCGTAAACTGTAATCTTTCATGCTAAAGCACAAACAGTGTTGTCAGATAACAGATCCGAAATCCAGAAATCATAGAAACTGACATTTAAATCCTTAATTGGCGTTCAAGCAAGACCCCCTCCGTAAACTCCTGTAAGACCTTCAGCATGACCAATAGCGCCTCCTGGGGGAAATTCTCTATCATCCCAGTTTATTCTTAAACCTGATACCAGGGGCGCCCTTTGTTGCCACTATCCTGCCACCAACAGTACAAACTATATATATAGCCCCATGCAGGTTGTGCCGTTTAGAATTTCAACCAATAGACTTGGACGACGACATATTGCTCCACCTAGTGATATTATTCGTCATCCCAATTTGTTCTTAAGATGTCATCTGGGGTACGACTGCCCTGCCACCTATTGGACAATTAAGCTACAGCCCTATTTTATCAAGTAGCAAACAATTTGAGCAAAAAGGACTCCGTACACTGATGCAAAGCCTTATCAATGCTACCAATTTTGCCCACAACAAACCATAGTGTTTCTCAAAAGTCACACCAGGAGTGTGTAGGTATTTAAAAATAGAACAAAATAAGTAAGTAAGTACATGTACTCACACTGGGTATGTTGTCGTTGGTGCAAACTCCATCGGACAACAGCCTGTCCCGTATTTCCCAGGCAAAAATGGACGGACATTCTCTTTTGTAGTCGGCTATTTTGTTCACGACACTAGGGGTCGCCACTCGCGGTTTACTTCCGCCAATGGCACGTGGTTTGATGGAACCAGTTTCGTAGTAACGACCGAGGATCTTGCTAACACAGCCATTGGACACTTGCAAAATCCTGGAAATGTCACAAGGTCGGGCGCCACTATGCGCCAATTCCACTATCTTTTGCCTGGTAGAATCAGGTAGGGGGCGCCCATTAACGTACACTCCTCCTAACTGGTTTATGCCACTATGACCTGAAAAAAAATCAGTAAATATTTTTTTTTTAAAATAATAAAAATAAATAAGCGGTTATAACGCTCTTATTTCTGCGTGGCTAAGGTTTAATTCACCAGTTCATAGGCGCATTTGGGGGGGGGGGGGCCC
>JAQIXP010000661.1:0-23561 GCA_034700285.1 Proteroiulus fuscus
TGTGGGACAACCCCCCTACCAAATGGCATCATTATATGCTGATCGTAGGGTACTGAGTTGAATTGAATTGAATTGGATGATCCCAAAGCCACAGTATTCTAATGTGAGATATAGGCTTATCCTGCTTTTAACTCACCCTGTATAACTAAACTAACCACTTGTGAGAAGTTGGTAGGGAATTTTCGTTAAAATTGTACGAGGGTATCAGCCCTAAACGCTACCGAAAATTGCTTTTATGTAAGCATAATTTGTAAGATTAAAACCAAATTTAAATGTTTATCTTTTTTATTGGACTTTATGGATATTTAAATACTATTTAAAATGTTTCACTTTCATCCCTACTGTATTTTGAGAATTTGATTAAAATATGTCTTCCATTTGATGAAACCACGTTTAATTGAAGTTAGGTATATTCATAGTCTGCAGCATTAAATTAAATTAGAAGTAGCTAATAATCCAATTTGTCAAAAATAGGATAATTGTACCAAATTGTGATCCTGGAAGTGTCCCTAATGAACCTAAAGTTACAGAAATTAATTTAACCAATAATAATTGTTAAAGTTACAGAAGTGAACAGTAGCGAATATCCAACAAGCTCTGTCATTCCTAAAAGTTAGAAGTAGTGAATGGTACAATTCGTTAGCTTATCTTTTCAAATTTTTCTTGATTGGCCTAGGCCTTCCTGAATTTTTATTAAAAATACAAGTAGCGAACTGACAAATTCTGCTTATTTTTTTTTCCCATTGTTTTTATTCAATAGAAAACTAATGGATGTGCACATACGCTATTTCACACTTAATTTATTTCGCTTTCATGCAAAATTAATTAAAGTCATACTAGCGAATTGGCCTTTCTATTTCTCAAATTACCCAATTAATTTACTAATTTAATTATTTAACAAAATGAGCACATTCCCTATCAAATATATAGGCCTATTGTTTTACCTGTTCACCAAATTTCAACCTTGTTATTTCCAAGTTGTACCATTTTTCCATAAAAACTTGTGAATTAAGCCATCGAAATATGACTTTGTAGTAAAATAATTAAAGGCTGTTAATAGGCCTACCTATCAAAAAAAATATTATTATTAAATACTTTATATTAGACCTGCATTATCCACAAATAAATGTCAAACCCAAATTGATGGGCAGCTTTTGGCCTATACCTGAATTAAGCACCAACGGGTTAAATGTTTTTAACTTTTGTTTTCCGGATTAAGCAAAGTACTGAATTTGTTTTGGCATCATTTTCAGCACACATGAGTATATTTTTAGGCCTACATGTAGGCAATCTCCTCCATACCTGAATAATATTGGTAGTTCTGTAAATGGCTCATGATAATTTTTATTATTTTTCCTTTGCATTTCCAAACGATTCCTAATCAATGGTCAAAGCTAAGTGTGGGTGCGATTATATTGGGAGTTACCCCCCTGATGGTGTCTTACCCCACCCCGACACACGGTAGCAAGCAGGTCGTAAGGTCAAGTACCCTGTGTGGTGAAAAGGCACTGACCTTTGTTGACCTGGTGCTATAGTTGTGTGCACTAGCGCTCATTCTCTGCTAGCTGTTTCGGAAGATTCCATCGTTGAACTCGGGAGGGATCCACATTTTTGCTGGGAAATTGACTGGGGTCGCAGAAAGGGGAAAGCACGCTTCATGATTCTCATTATTAAACTGACGTCATATAATTAGGGTCACTTTACAACCTCCTCGCTGGTGACATTTGGTTGTGACCCCGAACCATGGAGAGGCCAAATTAAAAGGAACGTGTGGGGAGACCAAGTGAAAAGGTCAATGCAGTATTATATGTCGCGTTGTAAATGTCAGAGGTCAGACGTGTATGTACATCTGTATTAATTTTATTCTTTCATCGATCCATTTCTCTCTCCACCCTCTCCTAGATCCTGAAGTAAGAGAGACCGTGAGCGGTTTTTTAGGCAAGGTCGTCAACAGGATTTGGGGGATCGACTTCGACTTCGGTTTGGACTTCTCTTCTAGGACCATTTCAACCGTCCTCAATCCACATGGCTGCCGAATGGCCTCGTTTGTCGACTCAGCACCCCAGTCTCCATCGTCCAATGCAGGGCTGACTGTTGTGACGATGACCCTGACCAATTCTTCGGGCTTGGGTGACCTCGACGAAAGGTCACCGGGTGAAGCTGCCTCGGACCTGCTGACTTCCAACAGCCTTAAAACGTATTCGAATAATCAAGCTCTGGGGTGAGTATATATAGACACAATGGTGCATTCCTTTTTTGTTTTTCTAAAAGAAATTAGATTTTGCCCGTTTTTCTACCGATATTGAATGGGTGATTAAGCGACGTTAGTATGGATAAATTTTATAACTCCCAAGTGCAGATATGGTGACGTCATTGCCACCTGTTTATTAAAATACAACAAGAATTAATAGACTGGCAATTTTAACTATAGCTGCTAGAATTTTGGACGTTTGGTGCCATTAGAAAAGGTTGCATGAGCTATTTTTGTGCATTTTTTAATGCTGAATTTTTTGTTATTGAGGTTGTAAAAGTCAATAGAATTAATTTGTCCTTTACTAAGTCTATTAAGTACATTATTGCTGAAAGCGGTAAAAACAAGCCACAATTTCAGTTAGTTTTTCTCGATACTCGAACAGCATTGTCTGCAAATCTTGGGGAGTTTCTTCTCTTTTTGGCCAAGGAGATAACATTCTACTAATTATTAATTAATGCAGTTGTTGGACGAAGGTGTTGTAATGGTATATCTGTTTCTAGCTAAAAATAATCGGATTTATTTAGCTACTACAGCAAGGCTTAAAATGCTGCAGCATACTAGTTTTAGCAGTATACGAGTGCATTACTCGTAAATGCTAAATATTTGTAAATAATAGTACCACTAATCATATAGGCAGAACTTTTGTTATAATGAATGGATTTGATAAATTGAATTGATTCATGACGAATTGGGACTGTTTTTAATATCTCCTGGAAAGCTGCACACATACTTATAAAGGGCCTGATTTGTGATTTTTCAGTAGTACGAAATGGCCTCCGCTTCTTGCAAAAGAGACTTCTGGAAACGAAGTAACTTGTTTCAAGATTGAGCTAGATAAGAAGCCCACCTTTGAACTTTGTGTTGTTTGTGGCGACAAGGCTTCCGGTCGACATTATGGGGCAATCAGCTGTGAGGGGTGCAAAGGGTTCTTCAAGAGATCGATTAGAAAAATGCTCGGATATTCGTGCCGAGGCAACAAAGATTGTGAAGTGACCAAACACCATCGAAACCGGTGCCAGTATTGCAGGCTACAGAAATGCCTGAATATGGGAATGCGGTCGGATTGTAAGGCACTAGTTATTCTTTATTGGATTGCGCCAGTTTAATGCTTATTGTACTCCCATTTTGTATTTTTTTTTTCAGCGGTGCAATCTGAGCGGAAGCCTTTAGATTCCAGAGAAAAAGGAAAGCATTCTGGATCGCCGTATTCCCTCGGATATGGTTCGAACTGCTCGGCATCCACTCAGAAAATTTACGTGAGGAAGGATGCCCGTAGCCCGATGACGGCTTCTACCACATTTCTCTCAGACAGAGCACGCACTGCGGCCATCTTGAATGCCCAACTGCTGGAAAACATGGCGAACATGCCAAATACAGGTTAGGGATTTGTTCAATTGTTAAAACCTGGCCGAAAAATGCGTATTTCACAGGCTTAATGACGGTGTCCTAAAATCAGCTTACAAAAATTTCTGAAATTCGATTAACGAGTTTTAAAATTATTATATTTTGTGAATATTATTATATTTGTGGCACATTATTATGATATAACATTGCGGAATAATGAACACTTGTTGTAGATTCAAATAATATCCCAATTTCAATATAGTCATCAAATTTATTAATTGGAAAAAAATCGCTAATTTCCCATTTAAATTAAATTTTATTAATTTATTTTGATGGACACAGCTTATCATGTTCAACATTTAACTATAGTTTAAAAAATAAGATAAATGATATCTCTCTTCAGACCTGAGCACATTGGCTAGTGTAGTGACCACTTTGGCCACTATGAACAAGAGCTCCGACGGAAGTTTTACCGAAGGACGGACCAATGGTAGCGAGTCTAACGACAACATGAGCACAGATGGCGAAACCATGTATGGCGGCGAATCAAATGCAGCCACCGACAGCAAGGATAAGAGCCTGATTTGCAAGGCGTTTGACACCATGGCGAAAATGGTACAGTCGCAGAGCATGTATGTTCAGGAAATTGTAAGCAACTTTGGGCTTTAATAATCTTTTATCATTGAATATTTTTAAAACTACTCGACGATCGATACCTTTAAAAATCAATATAGAACAACTGCAAATTGTTATCATGAACTTAGAAATGGTATTCAGTTGTTTTTCATTATTGTTTTGCAGTCTTGTAGTCCTGAAGGTTTTGGGATGAACTCCGATCACGATTCGGAATCCCTTTTTGAGATGGAGGGTCCCCTCCTGTTGGATACCCATGTGCCCTTTAACCTGAATGCACCCAGCCCAATGCCTACATACCTCAACGTCCACTACATCTGTGAAAGCGCATCCAGGCTCCTTTTCTTGTCTGTTCACTGGGCAAGATCCATTCCGGCCTTTCAGCTCCTCTCATCCGAAGTCCAGTGCGTACTCGTACGCAGTACCTGGTGCGAACTGTTTGCGCTCGGACTGGCCCAGTGCGCGCAAGTCATGTCCCTGTCCACCATTTTAACAGCCATTATAAGTCATTTACAGAATAGCGTCCAACAAGGTACGGTTATTTCCAATGCCGATCAGCTCGATACTTAATTTCGTTTTAAGTTACATTTTTAGCTTATCGATATCGTTTAAATTTCACAGATAAACTTTCGCCTCAACGGGTCAAGTTAGTGTCCGACCACATCTGCAAATTGCAGGAGTATGTCAGTACGATGCTTCGATTGCAAGTGGACGAACACGAGTACGCATACTTGAAGGCCATCGTGCTTTTCTCACCTGGTGAGCTCATAATTTGAATAAGTTTGAGACTTGATTTTTTTTTACCTTGTAAACATTCCCAAAATATGATCTGTTTACAGATCCTCCATCATTAACGAATTCTCGTCAAGTGGAAAAGTTTCAAGACAAGGCGTACCGCGAATTGAGGTCCTACATCGGGCAGACATTCCCCGACAATCACGATAGATTTCCAAAACTTCTTTTAAGGTGAGTTACAGGGGAGGGGGGATTGTTTGTATGATTTACCTTGTCTGGCAATGAAAATTTGGAGAAAATTGCTCGAACTTTGAGCTAAAACGTTTTTTTTTTTTCTCATCATTGGTCTTTTTTTTTACCTTCGTGTAATTAAATATCTTTCAAGAGGTTGTTGAAAATTATTAGAAATCGAAGTTAAAGGAGATGTTTCAGTCTATAATGATGTTGGGAATTAACCCTTACTGTAAGACATTTATGCTGATGTAGGATACCGAATTGAATTGAATTTTGGCTATTATCGCCTAGGTAAAAGTGGGATACAATGCATCTGGTATAGTTTATATTATGAGCAGTGCAGTGGCGTAGCCAGGATATACCAAAGGGGGGGGGGGGGGTTCAGACGGCAGTCTCTCAGCAGGAGTATACTCCAATATAATTTTGGATCCAATGAGGTGGGGGGAAGTTAACCTCCAATACTCTTCCTAGCCTACGCCCCTGATTCAGGGTTCCCCACACTTGAAATACGTGGCTTGCCATGGAAATTTGTTATCAGCCAAACACAAATCCTAATTTGTTGGGATCAGTAACCAATTTTAAAAAATATCATGTTACACTTTTAGAAGGCTAAATAATTTGGTTAATTTTTGTTTTTAATTGTATTATTTACAACGTTTTGCTAATGAATGGCAATTGATTGTTTTTAACTTTAAATAAGCATATCGTTAGCAATGGGCATGAATTTTTTTTTAAAAAAAATCCAAGACTAGTAAGGAAATATCTCTGGGTTAACCGTGATGATGCATACTGTGATTTTTTAGTTTAATGACCAATTGCTTAGTAGTGGTACATTGATTGTCTCACTATCCTCTCATACTGAAGCCTGCAAGTTCAGTTTTTCAACTGGCATAATATCCTGCTGTTAAAGTGAATGATGGGATGGGTCCATTAAAAACTAGTTACCACCATTTTTTTTACCTTGTTTCCTTGAAAGCCCAAGTATATTAATAGACACAGTATTTTGAGCACAGAGGGGGACAATAGGTTCATGAATCGAGCCATGATCTGTTGAATGTCAGACGGGAATGCTAAACACTGAGCCACCTTTTTTGGACCAATTCATTTGAAGAAACTAACAAACCGTGGGATCTATTCCAGATTACCGACTTTGCGGTCTTTGCAACCCACCATTATGGAGGAGCTGTTTTTTGCCGGTCTCATCGGCAATGTTCAAATCGATAACATCATTCCGTACATCTTAAGAATGGAAACCAGTGATTATGCAATGAATGCCGGTGAGTAACCCAAGTACCATATTCACTAGTTTTTCTTAATGGGAAAGTCCCACCTGAAAACAAGTTATTATTAAAGGGGCCGCAAAAAAAAGCGGTGAAAGGCATGGGAATTGAAATTTTAAGTGGACTTGCCAATTAACGGTCCAGGAGATCTAACAGAGAAAGCATGTCTTTTAATTAATTTTTTGAGATGTGCTCATGAGTATTTTATGACTTTAGATGACCTTTCACCTTCTAACAATCCGCTGGACGATATGGCAGTCGTAAAAAAGGAAAAGAATTAAAGCTGGCATTCTCCTCATTCGGAGACTTATACGTTAAAACTATCTTCACAATTAAAGTGGCCGTTACGGAGCTGCACTACCGTAAAACAAGCGGTCGGCGCTCCTGGCACTCGCCGCGAACTAACTTGACCTTTTTTAAACTTGTCCATTCTTGTTTGTAATTCGATCCCTTAGGATATACAAAGCAAATTAGCGATCATAGCCGGCAAAGGCAACCGGTCGCATTTTTATATAACTGAAAATGCAGACCTATTTCCCCTTCCCTGCATTCCTTCCTCGTGCGGAACGCCGTGTATGGAACAGTTTACCAGAGTCCACTACTCTCGACTAGGCAGAAACCATAGCTTTAAAACTTCAAGTAAAATTATGCTAGACATAAACTGCATACGGCCGAAGGGAGTTTCCACATCCGTCGAAAAGCACTTTCTTTTATTGCTAAAGAAAATTTGTTTTTATTGGTATATTTTGTAACATACGTCTTATGTTTTTTTTTCTTAGGATTTATTGCGAAATATTATTTTATTTGTTTGTTTTTTAAGTATCTTTCTCGCAAGAGTTAGCATAATTTACGGCTCCCCTCCCATCATTTCTTCCCCTGCACGAATCACGCATAAACGTTAATGAGAATGAACGTTTTATTTCGTTATGCTCGTTGGCACGTAAGGCCGATCCTTAAAATTGGCTAATTTTGGAAATTTTCTTAAAATTCATTTTGGTAGTAATGATTATGTTTAACTGATATTTCCAATCTTCCCCTTTCTTAAACGGTCTTTCGGGGTATTTTTTCGGTTTTTTTTAAAGAAAAATCGAAAAAGAAATTGGTCAAGTGGAGAGAAAAAATAGGCACGGGTCATGTTTTCGTGGACGAAAATTAAAGAGGACCGACAGTAGCCATGTGAAGCAATTGTATGCCAAGGTGCAATCTTATGTGGCATGTGCAATATGAATATGCTGGCAAACTAATCAAAATAATTTTATATGATTCTAAGAAGGGCAAAAAGTAATAGATCTTAACTGTTTAAGGCTAAAGTATTTAAGATTTTAATTTTTTTTATCTTGTTATTGACAATCTATGTGTTATTTGATTGCTTGCTGTTTTTGTTTTGTTTTCATTGTTTTAGTAAGGCCCAATGTCATTTTCAAAAATAGAAACATTTTGCTCTCTTTTCATCATGGGACGAGTCTGGGCACAAATGGAAATAACTGTTTTGAATGTTCCAAACTGCCACTTGCCATTGGCCCCCTAATGACCGTTTAAGAAATATTGTTTTCAATCCTGGAGCATCGTCTTTTAATAGGTAATTTTAAGACGTGTGATCATAAGTGAAAGATTTTGTTGTCCCCTCCCTTCCTTTGTCCCTTGGTTCAAACGGGAAAATGTTTTCTTTCAACAAAAAAGTGTTTTGAGTTTTAATCCTGGTGATATACATAAACATATTATATATATATATATATATATTTTAAAAAATTTATAATAATTAGTCGTTGGATTTGCTTTTTACCAATTTCGGTAATCGGATTTATCAACTTGCGAAACAAATTCCGCATTTTTTTTTTCCGATTGGGAAGTTTTTAAAAAGGAAATCTGATTCGTGAAAAATGAGACATAATACTTAAAACATTTCAAGTGAGATACGGACGTTTTTAATTGTTATTTGTTGTGTGAACAATTTTATATTTATTGTAATTTTTTTTCTGGGTACCGTTGAGCTTTTTTTATAAAAGTTCACTGGGAATCCCACCCTTCCACCCCCTCCCATTCGCTCTTCCCTCCTCCCTGGTGAAGTTTTAAATAAAACGTTTTAGAAAGAGAGATTTAAATTCCAAATGTGGGCTTAACGAATTATTGTCTTTTTCATATACTGGAATCCTTTCTGAGCGTTTTGAAATTAATTTGGACGTTACCTTGTAGAGAATAGGAATTCCTCGCGGTACTGGCCCCACGTTGACGGTACCACACTGTGAATATTACCGTAATTATAATAATTGTTAGTCCTGCTATTGGATAAGCAACCATAGCAAAAATAGAAGAATTGGATGTTTTATTATAAAGTTGATTTATTTTAACAGATGCCATATTGGAAACTTCGCCGCCGTTCCCATTTTCATCGTAGGCTCTTAAAGCGAGGTACAAGACTGGTCCTTCTGGTACGCCTGCTAATTTAATGTGAATTTCTTGGATGCTGCCACCAGGAAATGGTTGCAGTGTTCCGGTCACCAGGTGGGATTCATTTATTGGCATTCCACATTGGAAACATGAGGCAAATGGTGGACCATGCTCGTGAAACCGCACTTCCAAAATGGTCGCGTTTCCATGAAACAAGTCATCACCGGGAGAAGTCCAGTTTAACTTTATTATTCCTGATTTTCCAATTGCCTGAAGATTTGTCACTCGACCGGGAGGAATTACGTCTTCTTCTGACCATCCCTAAGAAGCAGGACAAAAATTATTTTGAAATCAAGTAGATGTGCTTTTCTTGATTACTGAAAGGGAAAGTCTCACCTTGAAACTGGCTCTTCATTTTACAAATAACTTATTTCAAAGTGAGACTTTCATCTTTAAAAACCATCATACCGTAACCCGGAATGATCCTGCATTTGTGGAACGCTGGAATTTCCCAAGTCTAGTGCTACTATCCGAGCGATGCTTGGGGGAATATCTTTGCATTCGCAGGAATTGCTTCTTGGAAAGGGCTGCTGATGTTCCGGGGAACAGTTCGTCCGCCTGTTGTAATTTCATGTGCGCTCGGCCATCGTTGATGACCCTCGCTGTCACGGAATATCGACCCGTGCCATTGAACTGTGTAAAATAAGCGGAATAGGTGCCGTCGTCCGTTGTCACGTCAGGTCCGATCCCATCGTCACGCAGTAACAGTTCAACGGGCGCTCCAATTGGTCGCTCTATCACTGCTAGGACTAAAGCATCTAACACCGGATTATAGTTTTTGGAAACTTCGGCAAACACCTGTGAAGAAGGATTTTGAAAATGTCGCAACGGATGTGAATAATACCAAATTTTAATGAAAAAGACCTTTGTGCGTGCCGCATCTTGAGGGAAATGTAGTTGTACTTCGTTCATCCAAGCGCGTATGCGGATCGGTTGTTGCTTAATATCAGTTGGCTCTGCAAGAACAGTCACACCAATTCCTTGTTTAGTTCCACTTGTTATTTTGTATTTCCAGTCTCCAGTCTGTGCAAATTAACAATTATATTGTTAAGTTGGGTGGTAACAAGTATAATAATAGACAATTGATTTTCAGAACTAACCATAGCCATTGGTAGTTGAAATGCAACTGATTTACTTATTGAATCGTGCTTGAAATATTCGCTGTCCGTTCCGATGGTGTCACCCTGCGGATTAACAATTTGCACTCGCAAGTGCCGCTCCATTGCATAGCCGAAGGTGAATCTCAAATTTTTTCTAAGATCCTCTTCGACATACACGGACCCAATTGCAGCTTTACGAGGATCGACGATCTCTAACTTGTTCAAAATCTGCATCGGATGAATTTTTACGATAATGGTTACCCGATTAAATTTATATTTCACTGAAAATAAGTGTCGGAACCTCACTTCAACGGGTCTGATGTCTACATCCGCTTGCGTGGAAGTCGACGCGAAGAATGCCGATTCCAGGACATTGTCGTGTCGCGGAAATTCCACGTCTTCGTCGGAGTAAAAGAAGCCTCGGCCACCAGTCATTTTAACCAAATTTTCCAACTGAGAGGACGCCATCTTGCCAAACGCCACCGTATTGGTGATGACTCGAGAGGCAACCAGTTCTGGAATGACCTTCTGGACGTACGGCGGAACGTTCTCTTCTCCATCTGAAATCAGAATGATGGTGTCACCGTCTGTGCCCGCGTCTGTCACGTTTAGTAGCTGCAAAAAATATAAAAAATTAAAGTGACAAACAATGTGTAAGTGATTCTTGCGATGACAGGGACATTTTTGGATGACTACTGAACCTGCAATGCACTGATGAGACCTGCACCTATTCCCGTATTGCCACCATCGTCTTGAGTTGGCAAGGCTCCAACTAAGTGCTTCCTACTTTCGCTCGTAATTTGTGTCAAGTTGGACAGAATAATCGGCTGAGTGCTGAACGCCACAACTCCCAGCTGGGATCCATCGGGAATTTGTTCCATTAAGAACCGAGCGGCCGACCGACGTAACATCGCGATTCGGTTACCCTAAATATTTTTAGATCGGTAAATTTCTTCCAAACCATCAATAAATTAACAATAACAATATTGTTGTCAATTCAGACTATATCGGAATAACCCACAGCCATGCTTCCAGAAATGTCCAACAATAAAATGTATGTTCCACCATCTGCCTTCTTTGGCTGCAAGATTCTAAAATTTGGCCTCGTGTCCACATTCGGATTGCGTGGATTCCTGGTACAGTAGAAAGTTATTTGATAGCAGCATCCTACTTCCGGTGTACAATTATTCATTGGCTATTCCTTACCTTCCATCTGCAAAATCCTCGTGTGACACAATGATGTCCCAAGCCGATTTTCCCTGGCACAGAAGGTTCTGTTTGTTGGGAGCAGCACCGTTGTGTGGCCGATCGGATTGTGATCCGCAGAAACCGTCCACCTACAGAACGCGTGACAATAGTTTTAAAAATCATTGTCATTTTTTACTATTGTTAGGCACTTTTCTCCGCTCACCATGGGCAGGAAGTGAAGATACATTAAGGAAGACTTTTCTGCCGTTCCATCAAAGTCCACTTTGAAGACACAGTTTTGAGAGTCAATGCAAGGGCCTCCTTCAGGTGTTTCCACTACCCCTGCGATGTCCTGACCACAACCGGTAACTTGCACCTGCAATGAATCCAAGTAAAAAAGAAGCTTCGTATAAAAAATGAATCTGAACCTAATTTTCCCTCTACAAGGAGAGGATTTCGAACCTTCCCGTTGTCGTCGATGTAGAAGGGTGGCGTGCGGAAATCATCCCAAGTGCCATATTCGTCAAAAACTCCATAGCGTAAGTGTGCCCACTCGTGAATTAAGGTTTTCCCTGAAATGTAAAAAAAAATATTTTCATAGATTCATAGAATTTTACTATTGTCTAAACGTGCTTGTGATATGTTAGGTACAATGCAGGTACCTGGATCTCCATATTCTTCAGTAATTGTGCCGTGTAAGTCCAAAATAAATTCTGGGGTCAAATGAATATAGAGACCAGGTTCACCGCATCCGCCTGGCTGAAGAGTGTATGGATTGTTTCCATATTCGGGATTTGGCCGATCAATCCGTATTTCTGCTGCATTGAATCGATGACCTCCTCTGATGGAACCAGTGACTGGCGACCAGTTAGGAGGAACGGAAATTGTGATGTCACGAAAAAATGCCCTTTGATTGGTGGCCTGGTACAAGATCGCAGAGGCTGAAGTCATCAAAGCCTGAAATTTTGGTAAGTTTATTTAAAATTTCTAACAAAATTTGTTAAGTAACAATTTGACACTAACTTGTACAAACTAAAAGCCAATTACTCTTTATTCAGAAAAAATTTTTTTGTTATTAAATAGTTCATGCTTTCTGTAGATTTCAAATGAGTGCTGGTACTGCTCTGAGACTTAATTTTCTGTTAGATTTCTGTTAGGCTTATTTTTCACTTTAAATAAATTCAAGTTGAAAAATGTATTTGAATACCTTTACATGTGCCGTAATTCCATTTTAAAAATACCAAATTCAAAAGAGCACAAGAATCAAAATATTAAAGGAGATTTTTCTTGAGAAAATAATTCAATTCTTGCTTCTTACAGTTTATCAAAAGTCAAAACCGTTGCTTACCTTAATATTTTCCACTAACTGTGGATTTTCTGGAGTATTTGGGTGAATTGCAATTATTAATCCTTCATAGCCATTATTTCTTAGCACGACCACTGTTTTTGCAAGCATAATTGATCTTATTAAAATATATAAATTAATTAGAACTCTACTTTTTAAATTTTCTATTTTCATTTTAACCAAGAATGTTTATGCTAGCTTTACTTTTTTTGCAATAATTTAATTTTTACTGATATGCATTTGAGGACTCAAGTTTTCTAATGGGGGGAAAAGCTTTTCACATCCGTTAGAAATAACACTCTTCCGCCTTTTCTCATTTCCTCGCCAGCTATCTTTGATTATCCCACTCAAATTGATTTTAATCATATTTAAATTTATTAAATTATTAATCCCATTTAATCAAATTTCCTTTCATACAACAACCTCCTCATCAAATTGTGACATGAAACTTTATTCAAACACAAATTCTAGCTGGTGAATTTATCAACTTATTAGGTAAATTTGCAAAATTAAAATTGAGAAATAAATTCATAAATTTATTATTCAAGAATTTTGGTTCGTATGTAGCTTACATTTTTCTGAGTTATTCTTTGGCTAAAAAAATAAAATAAAAAAAACTACCATAATATATTTAATTTTAATTTCTAATTAAGATTGCTTGACAGATGTTGGAATGCGGGATGTAACAAATGTGAAGAAAAATATGAATATTCAATAAAAAAGGGGTGAAAGTGAAAAATATGAAAAATCAGTCTTGTAATTGTGTAATGTTATGCATTAGTGTTGCTAACATTAAATTTAATAATACGGTACAGTAAACTGGTGGTCAAGGTATAAAACCATGTGAAAAATGATTCGGTGTATATAACAGTTTTAAGTTTATGGTACTTGTAATATTTATTCAACCTACAAATTTAAAATTAATTTAAAATAATTGCATGAACACTTAGCGATTGCAGCGCACCTTGGGGCGCCATTGTATATAAGGTGCCACCGCAGCTGTGGCGCTGCAGCTATGAAGTGAGGTTGTTGTTTGCTCTTGTGCGTGGTTTGTTGGTTGTTTTTAAAGTAGTGAGGAAGTGTGAAGACGTAAACAAGTTTCCTTCCAGTAAATAACAATGTCGTCGGCATTAACAAAGGCTTCTCAAATTGTTTTTCAACTGTCTTCGGTTCTTATTCCCTTGGCCATTATCTACGTGAGTCCACCTGGAATCAGTAAGTACAGAAATGCAAATTCAAATCGCTGTGTTGCCATTGCATGTAGGCTTATATTCACTCACGTTGATAGGGCTATAGGGGTCGTTTCCTTATAAATTTATGCTCAAAATACTTATAATAAAAGGAAATGCAGGCCTAACTCTTGTTTAAATATTAAGGTTCTCTAATGCTGTGGGTACTTTTCACTGACACACATATACCGGTATAGGCCTAGGCTATATATAATATGTATACCATGTGCACAAGTTTGGGTTGTGTGTGGGTGTGTGTGTGGAATGCACGTGTGATTGCAAATCTGTACTAATCTCATGCAAGTCTTTATATCATTGTGCAAGGCCTCCTGCATTTTGACTAATAAAAAACTTGACAACAAATGCTATTTTAATTGGGGTAGAATGTAGAGAATCTGTCTCAAATACACTTTTCACTGCATTAAAATATCTGTACTAAAGAAACCAACCTGCATTTGCTAATAAATTCCAGCAAGGCTGAAACAAATTACACTTACAAATAATGTTTTATAATTAAAACATTTGTAATCATGAGTCACAATTCAAAATGCTTAAGAAATCTATTAAATTGTGGAGATTTATTGGTAAATCTTCATTCAGCTATTCAAAAGTAGGCCTATTTTGGAAATATTTTGAATTTTCACCTTGACAATAAAATGTTAGTCACCATTTATAATTTATTTCAGGGTAATACAAATTATGGGATTATTTTCATGCTATCCTGCAGAGAAATAAGATTTCTTTTGACTTTGAAACATTTAGGGGTATCTAGAAATCAATAATCACCCATATAAGTCAAAGAATCCAGTTCATGCATGGCAGTGTAATAGGCCTACATTCCATTGACTGTGCAAGTTATTTGGAATCTAGCACAAGAATAGTTTAAAAAAATTATTAGGCCTATTGAAAAAGGATATTAGCACTATATACCGATATTTTGTTACTGTAGGCCCTATATGCCTTGACGATTTAAGCAAGAACGGCTAGCTGCTTATAGTTTCAAAAGTAAATTCAATAATATTCGGTCTTTACCACCTGTTTGATAAGAATGGTATTGTCAGTTTGCATTTGAGTAGGCCTACTTATTGACTGAATTTGATGTGAATTTATCTTGTCCTGTCCAAGTGCATAATGCTATACATTTGGAATTTTTTCTCAATATGGTATTTTATACTTTTCCGATATAATATTTTAGCCATACACTGAAGACTTATTTCAATACAGCCAAACTACCCACTATCTCCTTGCCCGTATAGTTTGTAGTCTTTGGTCAAAGTTTATCTAATCTTCTGCAATTAATATTATATACACAGTGCTTGTATGCTTGTTCATGTTCTATTAAATTGTGATTTAAATGGTGTCGAGGTTGAATTTCAAGTAGGCCTATCATTACATACATTTAAATGTTGTCTGGGGATGAAATTACATTCGTGCAAATAGCTACCAATTAGAATTCATAGCATTATATAAGAATACTTACTTATGAGGCATTTAAGCTTTACAAAAAATTACACCATAGTCGTATACTATAGTTCTCACGAAAGTCAAAGGGACCCTTCAAAACTTATGCCTAGAACTTTACCAAATGTTACTATATTGCCTAACCATTGATTAGTGCATGAATTCATAATTACTTCTGGTGCATAACATAAGCTTTATCAATGCCTTGCAAGCAGCACAATACTGAAAACTTGATGTTTATACGCTTTAACAAGCACAAAAAAAGCTTTCATTTAACCTAATTGGTCCAGTTTTTTAAAAAATGAAATGTAATTAATTTTTTGCTTTATTTATTTGAACTTTTTTATTTGTCAATTAGATTTATTTTCATGGCATCCTGTCTTGATGTCCTTAGCGGTTCGTATTTTGACTTATTCTGGGTTAATATACGCTTATGGTTACAAGCTTCGAAAACTTGCCTGCACAGGCGTAAAGTGTATACATACCGTACACAATCTAATTCATTGTGGAATTACCACAATTACAGGTGCCTCTTCTGATGGCCCAGGCCACAGTCATTTTCAATTCTGGTTATAACGTGTTTACGACAGGGAACAAATCTGCCAAAATCACTTGGCATTGGCAATTACAGGCATTTACTTTTGATTTTATTATGATTGGGTGAAGAAATATACTGGTATAGGGCACCATGACACTACGTGCAGAAAAAAAATGTTTAGTGTTAAATTGTTAAATTATGAAAACTCAGCCGAGTATAAAATTTACTCTCGAAATATAGTTTTAAAAAGTCTTAAACTGTAGGTGACAGGGACATTTTTAAGCTTTACCAAGTTTTTAAGGGCCGAATATAACCTGTATTTTACGTGAGACAAGTGTAAAAGCACAACCCATATTTATTTGGCATGTTGCTAATTTTCTAAATAGTTTTTTAAAAATTCTTTTAAAGCGTTTATAATAATATTTAATAAGTAGGCCTACCGGTATTTATAAAGTAATTTATTTCGTGTTAGGCCTAATATTTATTTGGCATTGATAAGACAAAATACCTTTTTTCAAATGCCAAAATTTTCATTTGGCAAAACTACATGTACCAATTATTAGGATAATTAGTTAGTTATAAAGCTGCTATTTCTAGACTGATCTATATAATGTTAGGATTTATCCATTCTGTCCACCACATTGAGTTTCTTGAACAATTCAGTAGTAACCCAAATTTAAGTGTTGCACTTGAAAATTAAAATACTTTCTATAAGGGTGTTAGAAGTACGCATACCCATAGACCTAATTCTATTATAAATTTACATAACCTAAAAATTGTCCATGAAGTTTACTTTTTTTGACAAAATTTAAATTTTCAAAACCCCTCTTGTTTTCATGCCACGGTGATTTATGGTGCACGCCTTAAAACTACTTGGTATAATCTAGCACAGATTTTCCCCTTATACAATATAGTGCCATCTTTTACTAGTCAAAGTTTCTAATATTACTATCAGTAGGCCTACACTGTAATCAAAGTTTATAAATATATATATATGGAAAATACATCTTGCTGTCTAAATGAACTAGGTTTAACAGTTTAACAGCCAAATAAAATGTTTAGAAAGCTAGTTTTTCTCAAATATTAAATTGCTAATTTGATGTAAAGGCTCCAGTTTTTTCATAGTTTTTCTTCAATATTCCGCAATTTTTTGACGTTTTTGTTTCACAAGACCACCGTTTGTCTTAACTTTTAACTTTAGCAGAAATACATGTAGTTTATTGTGGAACTTTTTGTTGGGGAAGTATGAACTGATTAGATAAGTTTGCAGTTAGTAACTTTTATTCTCAAAAGGTGGTGCACTGTAATTGAAGGGGAAAATCTAGACTAGACTACATGATGTATCAAAATCCTTCATCTCTTTTTTGTATTTGTTGTTCGATGTAGGCTGCTGCCATAGCCTGTCTTTTGGGTGGTTTTGCGGCCATCTACTTGACCAAAAATCTCAATTCTAAACCACATTTTACCACGTGGCACGGCACTATGGGCCTGGCCACTATTATGGGTGCTCTTGGAGCTTCATGCGGTGGCATCGCTACTAAATATGGGGTGCAATTTCCTCCACTCGTCCGTCCGGCTCTCATCAAGTGGGTACACAGCATGGCTGGAACGGCCGTGTTCTCCCTCGGTTACATCACTCTCGTGTTGGGCTTTTGCTCCACTTGGGCTCTTGATAACATGACCCGTCTAGAAAGGTGGGGTCTAGGATTTATGGCATTGTTTCTGTGGATCACGGTGGTCTATCTTGCCAAGCGAAATTATCTTTTCAAGATATTTCAGTCGGGCAAGAAGTAAGGGCATTTTCAGCTCTTGATTAACTTTAAATCTAATGAAATATATTTACTTTAATAATTAATCACTAATTATAACAAAAAAAGGCTCAATTCACAAAATAAAAATGAGGTGCCAATGGCCCAATGTTTGTGTACCTTACAAACTCAATGAAACTTCTGATTTTATTTTATTTAATCAAATTTCTAAGTTGATTGTTGCTTAATTTCATAGTAGCGCTTGTAAATTTGGTATTTTACGTATCGTCACAAAAGATTTCGGACAAGTTTAGGTGCCCATAAAATTATCCAAAAAAACCATTCATACACAATATATCATAAATGACTAAACAGTAGCCCGGGCTAATATTTTGTAAAATCAATCTCTCACCCCCATTCCGGCTACTAATTGAGCCCCAGCTGTTAATTGAGCCCAGGCTATTATTATTATTTCTGGCCTACCTATTTTAGGATATTCCAGTTGGGTACCAAATGCATCAAAACTGCGTACTGGTATCCTGGTATTACCAGTATTATTGTTTTTAAATACCGTGCATAACAAACAAAACAGAAGAGAGAGAAACCCTATGTAAGAAAACCATTGCATTCGCCTTATTTGCGTAAACAACCAAATAGTAGCCCGGGCTACTATTTGAACCCCGACTATAATTTGAGCACCAGCTATTGTTAGTCAAAATTACTGGGAAACCCCGGCTACTATTTAAGCCCAGGCTACTACTGGAGCCCAAGAGCACTATTTGGTCATTTACTGTATAACTTTCTCTTAAACCTTTCCTAAACGTGTCATGGTGGATTTACAAAATAATGGAAGCTGGGGCAAAAAGTGCAGATATATGTGGAAATTAACTACTCCTGCTTCGGCATCCCATGTCCCGAATGCGAAAACAGCCAATTTTAACTGCACTATATTGAAACCGAGCAAAAGAATGGTGTAAATTTCCCATTACTGGCAATCACAAGTCAATGGATATTTACGCCGTTCGATCTTTTGCTCGGTTTCACTATAGCTCCAATGATGTGGGCTGTGCAAACTATAAATGCTTGGTGGCACGTTTGGTGAACATGCACAAATGCAAGCTGGTATTTCTTAAGCGATCTAGAAAAAGTTTAAATGCTTTATTTGAGCCAAGGTATGTTTCATTGAAATATTTAACTGAGGAAAGTCTTAAATCTACATTGAAAAACTTAAGGTTTATGTCTGGGAGAAAAATGAGAATCACTTTTTCAGTAGCGTTGATTTCACTCATTATCAGCCGATGCATGGCTTGACTTTTACAATAAAAAGTCACCGTTATTCTGAGCATGTTCCAATGATGTATTTGGTTGGCATGGTGACGACGTACGGATTCGTGCATCGAAGTCGATGGTGCCCCCTGCGAATTCCGATCTGCACTAATACGGATCAATATTAATCTGTGGACCAAGGCTGTGGATATGTTATCTATCGAGAGGGGAAAATGCAACAAGATGAAGTCGAATCTAAAATGGCGATATTTTCTCTCCCTTTTGTATTACGTTTCGGGATTCAGATGTAATTATCGTGGTAAGCGAATTCATCAACACATTAAATTGTATTAATGGCTATATACTTTTAATATTCATTGGCTTTTTTAAATTTGTAACAGTCATTACTGCCTACCACGTAAATACACGTTTGTTTTGGTCAAATATTTGATGCTGGCTAATTTGGAATTCTGAACTTAAAATAACGGCAGGACGAGATAACGAGTTAATCTCCGAAGCTAAGGTGAAACAACACGAAAGAATGGCACGGTTAAGGGTGTCAACTTTTCGTTTAATTGTTTTACTAATATAATTGTAAAATGCATGTTCTTTCGTTTGTACATGGAATAGCAATAATAGGGTAATGATCGGTAGCTCCACGATCAAGTTTTTCTCATCAAAATAAAAATAATGAAAAGTCCTACTATCATTTGTAAATCTACTGTACCTGACATAAAATTACACCTACAGGCCTATATACAATGTTAATAGAATTATCCTGATGAGCTTCCGGTGCAATGTCAGCTTACATTGTTAGTAAGAATGTTGTCAATTTAGATTTAAAAATGTGCAATCATGAACCACTTTTTGTAATTTCTGGTGACACAACTTAACCTCAATTGAAACTAGGTTGGTGCATTGCATGTAGGGACTGTGGGTAAAATCTGTGAAAAAACATATGTAATGCTGATTTAATATGTCACGGTAGGAATCTAGATTCGTGCCTCTAGTGTGTCCAGGGTATTAGTTGGATGGGTATTTTGATATGCCATGATAAAAGCAAAGGTAACGTGGTTTAACAAACTGGCGTTTCTTGGCGTTTTGATAGTCAGTTCTTACATACAATTTATACTGAATAGTGCACGTGGCTCACTATTTCATGGGGTGTTTTAAGAACCTACAGAATGCTGTTTCTGAAAATATCCCATGAAAATTGTTTTGTGTATCATTGCAAATTTCAAGTTATGGCCTATGTATCAAAAAGTATCAGGCACAGAAAATTCTAATGTCAGGGTTGCTTTACTACAAGTTTGATAGTCTTAAAGGGGTTCCAAGCAAAATTTGCTCTTTTTAATAATTTATAGTGGAAAGTTACCCTAAAAAACTTACCAGCGGACAATAAAGTGAGAACAAGACATTTCCCAAAACTTTACAATCATGTTGTCTAGTTAATTAATAAAAAAAATATGTATTTTTTTTTAAATTTAAATTTGAGCGAAAAAAAACTCCAATATCCCGTACATCATGGGCATAAATGCAGGTGTGCATTTTTTAGTTTGTTTGTTCGATATCAGTTTGAACCAATTAGAGGAGCCGAATAATGTTCAAGTTCATGATTGTATATGCTGCCTCATGACGTCTTTTACAGCTTCACAACAACCCCCATTTTGTGTATTTATTTATTTTTTTTTTAATCAAAAACTAGCCAGAACATGATTGTGAAATTCTGGAAAAGGATGCATTTGTTCTCACTATATTAGTGTGCAGCTTTTGAACTTGTAACTACATGTTTTGTAATTTTCAGGGGATTGGACCAACGTGTCGTAACGTAATCTTGGATGTCTGTTTACTGCGCTGGAAAGTGTCCCCTGCGTAGAACGCTCTTGAGACAAGATTGGTAGTGCGGATATCGGAGAGGCAACATACCATTCACGAACTCTTAAAAAATATGGCTAGTGAAAATGCAGCCAGTGAGCCAAAGGATCGCGCGTGCTAAAGTTTTTGCGGTGAAGTCCGAGGGATGCAACAAGCCCACCCCCCTGGGCATAACTTAAGACAGCAAAAGGCGAGTCCAGCTCCGGAAACTGATAACTCATGGGTGAGTGGAATGACACCAAAACTCATTTCAGAAGGTTGAACTCTTCTGTGCCCATTAAATTTGCCTCGTTTGCTAATTAATCGTTAAATTACTCCGTAGGTACTGGTGGTTGTTGTTTTATTGGGTGCGGTGCTTCTGGCCGTCGTTGGGTGGATAGTCAACAGATTTCACATTTGTCGGTGAGTAAATACAATCTGCACCATTATTAATAACTGCAAAATAGCTTACATTACCCAGAAACACGCATATTCGATCGATTCTGATAGGATGATTTTAATTTGTGTGGTGACAAATTAATATTCTGTCACATGGTCATTTAGAAACAAATGATGGAACACATCATCATTTTATACTGTTAAGAGTGAGAAGTCTAATAACACTGCTACAGACCCATAGAAATATTTTCTCACTATAAAAATGAAATGCAGGATTGCACGAAAGTCTCCAGATTTTATATTCCTATATTTCTTAAATTAATAATAAAAATAAATTGGCCAATCGGCCGTGCAGTTTGTACAGAAATTCAGAAAGTTTTATTCCTCGCACGATGTTGTGAGTCAGGTTGTGCTTTAGGCTTCAGGGAACGTTCTTCTGATGTGTCATTCTACATAGTACTGGATTGAGTACTGGAAAATCCAATCCCAGTCATTTTCTGGGCATAACCAGAAAGGGAATGGGAATTTAGGAGTTGATCTTACCCTTTTAACTGAAAAAGGCTCACTTTGTAACAAATTGGTAATTAGAACGTTAGTTAGTCATGGTAAGAGCCAAAGGTCCTATCGTAGAATGTACGGTATTCGTGATATGACTTTTATGAGATTTGCTGTCAGTGTTACTTCGTACAAGCAAAAATATGTGGTAAAAACATTTTTCAATAAATTGCATGTTGTTAGTTCGGTAGAAAAACTAATAAAAATAACGTCTTAACGAGTGCAGGGCTTGAGGATACATTGGAAAGGTTGTGAAAAAGTTAAAACAGTTCAAGTTTTTATGCAAACTGCAACAAGCCGCATTGTAGGCCTATTTATTTTTAATTAGTTTGGTGAATATTTCTGAATACCCTGTAGGGTATTCATACGTTTGCTTCAATAGAATGTGATTGAGACTTGGACGGATTTTAGTTTCACTGATAATGAGGTTACACGTATTGCTGGCCAAGTTTTATAGGGAAACCGTGTAGCAATTCTGTTTAAATAAAACATGACCACTACAATGTCATTGGTTATTAGTTAGTTGTCGGTAGCTTCCTTATTTTTTTATTATTGTCATTGATGGTGGCCTATCTGGAAAACAGATTAAGATGCTGAACATTGAGTATTTTGCTGATTTCCTTGACCCCTCAGTTGCACGTGCATTGATTTAATTATGTAAAAACCAAAAATAATGATGTCACAAGGTGTTTGATGGGCTTGTGGGAACACATGAAAATTGCACGCTGGCTCTGTTTCTGGAAAACCTGTAAAAACTGATATTTTCAATTCTTCTTGACATATCACAAGGGATTGGGATACACGTTATCCCATTGTGTATTATAAACGGGGCAGACATTGCATGACAGTGGATAATAAAAGTACGGTAAATTATAGGCCTACTACTTGAGTTTCACGTGGTATGTTTATGGATATTTTTACATGTACATGCATTATGAGCCTTCCTGGAATTTGTTGACTAATAAATTAAAATTTATAAAATTCAAAAAGGCCAGAGAATTTCAAGGTTTAGATTTAAAAGTTTAAATTTGGAAATAAGGAAATCGAGTCTCCGATTTGCCATATATCATGTTTATGTTATTTAAAATGGTTAGTATGCTAGTAATAGACATACTTGGTTCGAGAAAAAAAGCAACATACATGGTGGCTTTTCCCACGATTAACCAAACTGTACTTACTTCTGTCAAAGCTTAGTATGCTTGCCAAGTCTTTACCAAAAGACAATCTAGTGAGAAAAATGCTTTTCCCTAAATGTCACAGTCATGTTTTTAATTGGCTAGTAGGTAGTTTCAAAACATTTAATTGAGCAACGTAAGAATGAACGTCATCAGGCAGCAGTTGCACATTACGCAAAACTTCACGAGCATAATGCGGGTGGGCGTCTTTCTGTTTGATTTTCGATATCAGCTCGAGCTTATTAGAGGAGCCAAAATGTAATGATGTTTAAAAGTGGTTGATTGGAGGCACTGCCTTTTGTCGTCTGTTATACAGCTTCGCAGCAAACTCCATTTTGTATATTTACTTTTTCTTTTCTTTTTTAACTTACTAGACAGAACATGTCTATGAAATTTTGGAGAGTGCATTTTTTTTTCATTATCTTATCCGATGGTTAAAATCTTGTTATTATGATGATGGACTGCAATATTCTGAAAAGTTTGTGAGTGCATGGTAGCCTTATCATAGGGCAACATTTATAACTTAATTTTTTTGTGTGCAAATTTACAAAATTCCTTCATAATGAAAGAAAAATGCTATGGAATTATTGGTGATTGCAATAGTTTCTAGTATAGAGAACAAAGACTAAGCTAGGGGCGCTAGCGTTTTTGCTACAATGCGCCACCTAGTATGAAAAAAATTCATGAAATGTGGTGCTTTCTAAAATGAACGAATGCAAGGCCTAATGCATTTTTAGTGGGTTTACACACGATTACCACAAGATTACTTGTGGGT
>JAQIXP010000662.1:0-23551 GCA_034700285.1 Proteroiulus fuscus
CATAATACTGCTAACTAACTGCAATTTTACTGCTATAAAATTCCGTTTTTACTGTGAAAAAACTGCAGTCATTTATTGCACTAATACTGCAGTTCTGTATGCAGAACTGTAGAACTGCAGAACTGTATGCACAATCAGGCTGCTTCTCATCTTTCCTGGGCAGAAAACGTTTTCATGGGATGCTCTTGATTTGCACCAAAACCATGAGTTGAACAGCTTTTTATACTGCTGTAATAGAACAGCAAGCGCAAGGTCGTAACTATACATGAAACTTCACCAGGGCACCTGTCCTACGCAAATTTTTGTCAAATATCTTTTATTGATAAAATATAGGTCTAATTTTTAAATAACCAGGTAATTCATGTGCCCCTAGTGGCCGGTGCCCTGCCCTAGTGACGGCCATGGACGAAAACTTTTAAATACTATTCATGCTAATTATTTTAGCTAACCATTGATATCACCTGTTTTTAAGGTTCTCAGGTGTACAGTTTCCTTGTCATGCAATTACGCTCGTATTCATCAAGTGATGTCATATTATAAGTATATTATTCATTATCTGTGAAGAAAATCCAAGTAAAAAAAATCACACAAGCATCTTGCTTATTTTTAATACTAATATTTTCATCATTTACTGCGCCTGCAATGTGCATTTTTTAAATTCAAAAATTTCCCCCCCACAAATATTGAGCAATATTCCTACATTGCTGGTAATAAAGATTAAAACACAGTGCACCTTTTAGTTAGGTCTGCTTCTGGGGAACAAGACATTTATTTAAGTAGAAAACTTGAGAATATGCAGGAGAGATTAAACCTGTCGTCCAGACACCACTGAATTTTCACTACAATATGTGCACGTCAAAACTAGTTTTATGCCTCACAGAGGCTATATCTTTTTGAGATCCAATCGAGATGGTCTGATGATCGGCTCTTGGTGCGATCGATGACACATTCTAAGTGGAAAACTGAGGTAAAAATGCAATTATGCTGGCAGTTCTTAACTTCTTGATCATTAGGGAATCCTTTAACACTATACCGGTACTTTTTAAGGTGTTAATTAGTACTGACCAGTTGCTATCTTCATCAAAGCAGGCCTTTTCAGATCTGCTGGGAAAGGTTACTGACTATCCAGCAGTTAGGACTGCAGAGGTTAATAGGTAAGTGTCCTTCAAATTTCCTCTCTACATAGTAAGAATTAGGATGATACTTTCCTCCTCTGTTTAGAAATTTACCTGATGTGACTTCTTAACTCAACGTTAATTGCTGGAATCACCAGTTTCGCTTCCGTGGTCGATGGGCGGTTCCAGGGCCGTGTGCACGGTTACTTCTACGTAGCGATTTATACTAAGTGCCGGATAGAAAACTCCGTGAAGTCCAGAGAAAGCAACGGGGCCTTGCATCTCTTGATTCACGAAGAAACTCAACTGGCGATTGTCTAGGTCGAGAAGCACTCCAACAACGGAGCCTACCTCGATTCCTCCTTCGGCGCGATTTTCGTGTTTGTCCCTGTGCAGGAACCAACTTCTCTGATTATCAATGTACATACTCCATCCCTTTTCGTCTTTGCCTGGAATTTGAAACATGGAATTATTAGCGATAATAACGAATCCAGAGAATGAAGTCAATTAGTACATTCCGAGAAACAGTTCTATTTTGCACTGACCCAACATGACATCTTTAGTGGTATCGAATCGGGCAATACCGAACGCAGGATCGGCGTTGTTGTCGTATCGGTCGACTGTTATTTCCCAATAGTGCACGCCTCTCGAGAAGCCAATATTTCCCAGAACGACTCTGTGTTCATAGCTGTCGCAAGTCACCGTTTGATTTTCGTTCGAGAACTTGATGTCGGGATGGGCCGTACCAATGTCCATAGTAAACCAAGCCACTGAAAACAAGACAGTACAGCCACGATTACATGCAATTAAAAACTAATTGGCAATCGATTTTAATTTGGAAAAGTAAACATGGTTGCAATAGTGAGTTGCGCGTTATAGTCACCTTCAGCCGTCTGCAAACAAATACATTCACTGTAATCACCCTCGCCGGTGCTGTTAAAAGCCTTTACTCTGGTATTGTACACAGAATTGAAATGAAGCCCATCTACCGTACAAATGGTCTCCTTGCCACAATAGACTTCCTGAAAATACATAAAAAAGCAAAGATATAACAAATAAATGCAACTGGAAAGTACACATATAAGAAAATTTGATACAACGTTGTCCTACATTTTAAAGCGCTAATGTTATCCAATGCATTTTTCTCACATTTTCTTATTTTACGCTCATATTATAAGTAAATGGTTTCATACATCGTTCATTCCTCCCACCACTTATGCGAGTATCTTTTATTGCATTGAAGATTACCACAAAAATTTAACAACGGTTAAAATCATTAAATTAAAAAACAAAATGGCGTCAGCCATTGCATCTAGAATACCACGTAAATCAATAAATTGATTATTACATTGACGAATGAAATATTCTTATTATTATATTATTAATTAAATCCTAATTAAAATATACACAAATAAATTTTTAAGATGTCTCATATAACAGTAGGTAGCATCAAATAAAGTAGTATAATGAAGCTATAACATTAATTTAAGGAAATTATTCTTATGACTAGTATTTAGGCTAAAGTATTCAAATTTCTATCCCAGGCAGGACAATTAAATTAAATTGGATTTTCAGGACAAAGTGGGGGATGGTAATATTATCCAGTTTTCAATATGCACTAAGGAGTTCAGAGTGAAAACCCAGCATTCCCTTTCCGTAATATACAAATTAACTCCAATTTAAATATTTTCTTTCAAAGCACAAAGGTTTATTTTTTTCGATTAGTAGACAGCATGAAATGAATGCCCAAAAATCCAATCATCTGTGCCCGTGATTACCTTCTCTTACCCTATACATATTATATAGGCCAATGTGAGTGCAGAATTAAAAGTGGAGACGGAACGGAAATTGGATACAACATCAGAAGAGAGAGAGGGAAAATGGAGATGTTTGCAGACTTTTCCATCAAAATTTGCATGAAAAGAGTGAAGGGTATTGGATGTTTATGAATGATGGAGCTGCTGAATCACTACGCATTCCCAGCTCGTGTGTAATGAGGCGACAACTTTATTCGGCTTTGTTCTCGGGGGATTTACCCAATATGGGCCAGAATAAGTTATGAACTACAACAGTTCAATTAAACCGTGAACAATTTAATATAGGCCTACATATGCACATAGAAAATATTAAAATTATCAATATTATAGAATAAATGAAAAGTGAAGGCGCGAGGAACCTTCGTGTGACTAAAAATTACTTGAAATTGTTCATTTTAATCCACTTTGAATCCCCACCAATAACACGTTTCCTGCTATGAACAGTTATAACTTCATATTTGTGTAAGCACAGGCATGCTTTCAAACCACTGGTTTTAGAGATCAGTACGTGTTTCAAACACATCACAAGTCCTGATGTTAAAATTCACAGATGGTGCCACTGTGCAGGGCCGTTTGGTGGGAAAATTATTAATGATTTTAATATTAAAATCATAAAACATAAAAATTGAAATGAATCATAGATTTGTAATCATCATTTGTTATGCAAAAAGTGAAATAAACTTAAGGGTGGGCTTCACCCATGTTAAGCGCCCATAGAGATATATTTTTGAGTCCCATTTATTAACCGTTGGTCGTATCCTGTGTATCTTGGAAATGACATGGCTCATCATTTATATATTAGGTCGTAGGCTAATATTTATTCTAGGTTACTGTATTTTTGCCAAGAATTTACAAGAAAACAGTACACGACGAGAAGAAGAAATAAAATAAGTAATAAAAGTAAGTACAGCCATAGTTAGCTTTTAAAATATACAGAAAACAGGAAAAGTGCTTTCTCAACTGTAGCGCTTCAACTTGAAATATATGCATTATTTTGACAACCAAAGTTTCCTGGTTATAAATGTGGCCAAAAATTAGGTACACTGGCACGATCAGTATTCATTTCATTTCTGCAACACAAGAGATTATATCCCGGTTGAATTACCATTTTAGAGAAATTAAAAAAATGGAGAAACT
This sequence comes from Proteroiulus fuscus, assembly GCA_034700285.1. Lineage (NCBI taxonomy): Eukaryota > Metazoa > Arthropoda > Diplopoda > Julida > Blaniulidae > Proteroiulus > Proteroiulus fuscus. The sequence goes on from JAQIXP010000662.1 coordinate 4,070, forward strand.
AAACTACACAACTAATGAGCAGATATGAATCATTAAAATAAAAATTATTCTGATATTAAATAAAATTAAAGGAATAATGGAATAAAGGAATAATTCATATTAAAAAATGCAAGCAATATTTAATAATTAAAAAAAAATATTGAAGCAATTAGTAATAATGATGTGAATGTAAAAAATCCTAAATGGAAATTCCGGATGATGATATTCTAATGATGTCCATCCATTGGAAATGTCTGTCTCAAGCCGTTAGCCATCAGCCATTATACAGAGCTATCAATTAATCACTTTATAACGTACGTATGTTCCTTGTTCTGGTATTTACTAATGTAACACATAGGCTACATAGGTTCAATTTTGGAGTAATGCTATTTCTATGCGTGCCAAGGGGAGTGGTGATCACCTCAATCACCCCTTCCTTGGGTGCCCCCCGGCCCCTCTCCCCCCCCCCCCCCCCGATTTCCGTAGACACCCGGACTACAACACTAGATTCGACGTCATGTATGATTGCTAAGTTGGGATTAAAAGGAGTGAAAACCTAAACAAGGTTCCTTTTCTCACAGTCGGACAAATATCAATATTCATACTAATCCAGGATTTGATCTTCATGATTTTGAATCCTGCTTGTGAGTCATCATAACTTGTCAGTAAAAAAGTGGGGATGAATTAGCAATGCGAAAGATTGGGTGTGCATGGAAATCGATATAATTTGAAATGGGCTAATATTCAAATGAATATTGAGAGCAGGGTACATTCGGTTGAGTGATTACAAGTTGGTCACTCGCGCGAAACCATATATATCAATTAACCTAATCCAACCTAGCCATTTTGGTGAACCGCCAATTTTCATAGTCCTCTCATCTTGTATAGCGCCCTCGTATAACCTATTTACAGCATTTTTACTAATGCTTAACAAATTTTACTATTGCATAACATTATATTATTAATGTAAAATGCATAACATTTCTTCACTATATTGTTTTGTTACGTATACTAACTTCCAACCATTTCCAATTACGCTGTATGAGTTTAATTTCAAATTTATTATGCTATTAACTCATTAATTCAGGGCAGGGCCTATAAACCTGACAAAACCTATGAAATCAAGAAGAGGGAGAATACAGGGGGAGAAAAAAAAGCAATCAGATATCATTCATCAATTGCCCCGATTATACAAGGAGGGAGAAAATTACGACACAGTTGCGACTCTTTGGTCATCAGGTGCGCCATAAATGAGTCAGTTTTATGAGACAAGGGTACCTTGCATCACATTCTCGTAATACCCCTGGTCCATGATACTATACATTTAGATGTGTCATACAATATGCATTATCCGAACACTGTATAGGCCTACCTGACCATTTAAATAATCTTCACTCAATTTTCAATCCAAAAATAAACCATATTTGTGAATGACATCAGACTATCCCTTTAATTTTTACTAAGCTAGAAATAGCATTTTATCGAAATTTAACGACAAACAAATATGGCACAGTCCAGAAAGTTGAGCATAATTCACCATTATAGGTGCAAGAAGAAATCATAAACCTGGTTAAACGAGAGTTGGAGCAATACTTAATTGCAGGTAGGGGAATATATACGGTGCAACTTAATCGACAACACTGGGGCAAATCAGCATTATGCCATACTTTTATTACGAGTCCCTGACTCCCTGACTCAACACTAGGGGGACTGAGTCACGCAGATAGATAGTCAGTTTATAGGCAAGACTTATTTTTTAAATTTTTTGTGTAGATTAGGCACTGAGTCACGTACGACACCATTTTAACTCTTCGAACAATGGGACAAAATATATAATTAAATGGAAATCCAGTTCAATAAAAAAATAAGTCTAAATAACATAAACTGCAAGAGTTCCTATATCCTCAGCATAATTAAAATTGATGAAAATATTAGCCCATGAATCTTGGGTGGTACCTATAGTAATTGTTGTCATCACGTGATGCCACAGGGAGGTTCCTGATTGTCTGGTATAACTGAAATACAGTGACCTCTCTATGACGTCGCCTATGATGCTCAAACCATAGGTGCAAAGCAATGACCACCCTCTATTGGCTGATATTTTTCATACTTCTTTTAATTCTCAGATTTGCATTAGTCAAGTTTATATTGTATGCATCCATTTAGCCAATGCACCTTTGAATTCATTTTAATTAGGAGTCTGATACTTTTGGACTGAATCAATGATAGAATGCTGAAATCGTCAATCAAATACTTCCATGTATAAATTGCAAAGGAGATAACATATCAAAAGATATCACTATTGTAAAAAATTGCTTTTAATTATGAAAAGTATAATGTTAAAAAGGTGATTTTGGATTTAACTCTGCCTAAACTAGCCAACATCATCAACTTACACGAAGTTCACAGAATTCTGCAGGTGTCAGTTTTGCATAGTTAATTTCTATTATAACAAGCACTGAAACTTCATGAATTCGCTACTGAGATCCTAACTTATGTTTCCAGTAGGTTAGTATATTTGGTACGTAGCAGACGAATCCTAACCCATACTTTTCCATGCCACAGAGAACCAATGGAAGCCCCTATGGATGACAACTACAAACGATGAAAATAAAACTGACGCCAGGTGGCGGTGGGCAGGCAAAAAAATCATTGAAACCTACTATAATGATATGATTAAAGATGTTTTGGTTCCAAATTGCTCATAAAATTGAATGTTTTGCAAATGCAGTAATGTCATGTTTACTTAAAAAATGACATCTGTGATTATTTCGTAAAGAGAAACTCAAATCATGTGCCAAAGAAGTTAAATTATGTAGGCTTAAATGCGTACATACAAGTCCACATAAGCAGATTGCCAAAACTAAAAACAGCTGACAAAATAAATCAATAATCTTTAAGTCAAACTGATTATTCTCCAGCTCACTTAATTCGTTTTAAAACAGGATATTTCATGTTATATTCCCAGAAAGTATTGGCATAACTCATCGTGTCATTTACTTGCCATAAAATGATTGAAGTGGCTAAACTACATCGAATAACATTAATAAGGAAACCACATTATATTTCAAAACTAAAAAAAGAAAAAACAAATCAGCTCAAGAGTGAAGGAAGATTTTCAGGACTGAAACTTAATCTTACACTGAATAAGTTCATAAACATCTTGAGCCCATGCCATGCTTTGCTTGTTTGTTTATAATTATATGAGATTACGAGCAAAAATATACGGCTAAGTCAGCGCTATGACAACAATCCCAATAAGACACCAATTTCATTCTTTAAAAAAAATCTAAAATAACTTTTATCATCCAAAAACATCGTAAACAGGGTTCAGTTAATTGATAGTTTGTGTATTTTGGCCTTATACGTTATCGTGAAATTTCATCCTACATTTGAAAAGTGTGGATTAAGCCAGAAGAACTTTTCTATTTGATGCAGGGTTGCACCACCAAGAGGGTGAGAAGAAGAAGAAGAAACCGTGCTGATAACAAACCCTTAACATTTTGGGACGAGCATGAGGGCTAAGGAAAATATTGACACTGGAAACCAAATACAGCTTTTACCCACCATCAGCTACCATTTGCCAACGCATTCATTGTTTATTCTCATTGTGATTCTGTATGCTCTCATTGGTATCATTCACAAACACAAAACAATGACCCTGTTATAATCATTGTTTATGACGGAGAGGGAACTCCAGATAATAACTCCTTGTTAATATGCGACGAACATACCACAATTATAGTTGTGTGTGTTTGTGTATCACAGGGAATTTACGAGAATTGCAGTTATAATAATGTTTTTAGTTTGGCTCTCAGAAAACTGGGTACCATATATACACAGATAAAAATCATTAATTTAAAAAAAAATTATAAAAATCAGATTTAATTATCTCTTTAAAAATTATGTCAGTACCATTATTAATAATGTCTAGAAAACAGGGCAGTTAAAAGATAAGTTTGTTAATAACTTTAAGTAAATATCGCTTAGTCAGCAAGAACCATAAACACATGGTAAGTCAACTATATCCCCAGACAGAATCCAATTTCATGCTTCAATGATCATTTTTGGTTATAAACTGATTATGCTTGATCAAAAATACTGTTTACGCATCTGTTTAGAAAATTGCAAAAATTATATTACAATCCTCAATCAATGAATTACTTTCAAAAATCATGTGGTTTAAATCAGCTGATTAAAATATCACAAATTTCCCCTTGCAAGTTTTTTATATTTATCACAAGAATTTATTAAGAAATCTTTAAAATTTGGTTTTTTAAAACAATTGCAATTCAAGAATAACTCGTTTAGTTGGTTATTCTTCAATTAATTATTTATAATTATACACTGTCAACATGTTATACGAGCTCCTAAATAACGATTGGCCAGTAATTACTTTTGGATCATATTATACCAGTTATTACTAGCTAAGTTGCAATTTTCATATAGTTTCCTTTATAGTTTAAAATAAATATTTATCACTTTGTAACCATGAAATCATGGTCTATCATTAGTTGACTGACTGTGAGACTAGGGATAAGGCTGTCTAAACATTGTTTATATAGCCCTCAAGCAGTTATGATTTTAAGTTGTTTAAAGATTTGCAAAGTCAAAATTTGTGCTTTTATGTTTATTCCTAAATTTGCAAAATAATATTCCTGTTAGAAAATTAAAATTAATTGGTGCTTAGGCAGTCGTACAAAAATATTTCCCAAATCCAAAAGCCAAAACTGTGCTTCTATGATTTTATATGACTTTTCCTGACTTTCCTTGCCTGCTTTTCTTAAGTTATTTTGAATCCTGTATAGGATTTACAATTTCAGACTATCTAGAGTCTAGACGTTTTATAGGCAGTAAAAAGTTTTGTTCAAAGCACAAAAAAAAAAACCAAAATGGATCTAAAGCTTATTTGATTGCAAATTAAGGATTCTCAGAATAAAAAAACAAGGTTTAAGAGTTAAAGAGAAACTATTTGGCACATTCATCACGACTTCAGTTTGATTCTCTCCCCCTCCCCCCGGGGGGTCCCCTTGTGCCAAACAAAAAAGTGGAAAATCGATTGAATTTGTAATTTAAATTTAACCATTTCTGTTATCACCTGCATAAATTTCGTTTATATGATTTACATTTTTGCACAAAAAAAAGTAATCTCAAATTTTTCTGTAGAAATTCCCTTAATCTGATTTTGGTGCTAAACGCGTCTTCACCGTATATCTTTATATTCATTACATCAAACGGTATAAAAATTCTAGAGTTGTTATGAGATTCTTGATGAAAAATAATTAAATTAATTTAAAATAATTGAAAATGATGACTAATACAAATTAAATGGCTCGTGCATCACTTAAACTGATACACGTTTGAAAATATACAACGTTGCTATAAGAATTTAAAAAGTAATGATTTGCAATTTAAAGAAGAAAAAAAAATTGCAAATGGGCTTACCCACTGAACACCAAAGTTACCAGTGATTGCCAACACAAAAAAAGTTTCATAAATTAAACTGGCAAAAATGCCCAAATTAGAAAATGAGGAGAAAAATGTTTCTAAATATAATATATACCCCAGTAGGTAAATTGTGTTCAAAAGTTGTTGCCGAGTTAGTCAATATCACGATTTGTATGGCGAATAAACAAGAATTTATGGGTAAGCTAGTAACTATATGGTCAATAAATCGGCTAACAAGAAAAGTTTCAACATTGCATAAATCCTTCCTGTTTCTGCAGGCAAAAGCAGCTTATTTTCTACCATTGCATTGTTATGTATAAATAATGCTGAGCCATTTCCTGAGTTTTTGGTCTTACATGCAAATATTTGCAAGATCAGTGCCATGGGTCCATGTTTACTCTCCTTTTCCCCCCATTTATTTTCTTGCAGATGGACGTGTTGTTATAGCAACGCTCCTATAAGTAAAGCCTTCCATATGTTACCATGTGGCAAACGGCAGTAAAGAAACGATTATTTTCGTTGGGAAACAGCGAACAAATTGTTGATGGGTTTAAAGAAATCATAAATTATGGGGTTATAAGTCCCCTTTAATATTTATGGTTTCAGTGGCCGAGGCGCCACACTCAAAGCATTCGTCTCTCCTGGCAACAGGTGGCGTCGATTGTTCAATGCTCCCAAGCAATTTTACAAATGCTTTTCTTTTCACAGAATAAAACAGTCATAAATCCATGCAGGAATTTGGCATTGCCGTTAGCCATCAGCCGCTGTCCACATTTGAATCCAACTCAAGTAAATAGAGATTTTGGAAATCTTTTAACTATATATAGTTAGTAATAGCTAATGCATGGTTGACGGCTTGCTAACCTGTTCTGCCTGTTCTACCTCGTAAAAGGTCACAAGTTGGAGATGTTTTTATAAGAGCGTATATTCTCAACATTAACAGCCTTTTTAATATCAATTAATTGTCAGCAATTTCAGTAGGTACACACTGACCAAACATTATGTCAACGTTTGCACACCAACTATTAAATGTTAGGTATTTGTTAGCAGTAAGAGATTGGGCCAACATAATTATGTTTTGGGCCAGAAGGTAAAATTACATTGGTTCAGTTTTCCTTCCAATGTTGGTCTAATGACGTCCTATAACATATATTGGCTTGCCAAATGCTAAACCCATTCCAACCAAATGCGAAAAATGGGCTAATGGTTAGTGGTTACCTGGGTAAAGATTTTTCCAACTTATTTTATTTACATCTTTTTTATCAGTTAAGGTATTAATATATATTAAAGCAGTAATTAATGAAAACAGTGCAAAACTCACCCTAAATGCCCCTTCGTTGCCATCGTCCAGTTCCAAAATGTATCCTTCAACAAAACTGGAAGGATAGGGCTGCCATACTATGGTGACACTATTGTTTTCTGTAGAACATTCCTCAGGGATAAATGACGGCGCTCCAGGTGCTGAAATTAAAACATAAAATTTTTTAAATCAAGATTGGATGGCATTTCTTAAATTTGTAACAATACAAAACACGCTTAGTTGTCAACAATAATAGTACAGTCAATCCAGGGGGATTGATTTTAACCAATGATTTAAAAAAAAATTTAAATTTAACTAAAGGAATGATAAATTAGTGGTTCTTATTTGCAGTCAGACTTATATAAATTTCATTAAGAATTAACACTTCATATAAACTAGGAAATTCGAAGAAATATTCTAGTTTCCATACGTTAAAATTTATAATACATAATAATAATATGAAACCATATAATGCTTTTGCATATAATAATATTCTAACATAATATCACTTATAGCAAGTGGGGGGTTGGGAGCATGGTCCCCTTGGCTTCCTGGCTGGATCTGCCCATGCACACTCTATTGTTAAAAAATTATGCTTTAAAATTAAATAACAAAAATAAAAAATCTATTTGATGTTATCATACAGGTCGTGAAGCCCGGTCCAATTAAAGATGAATTCATAAATTATACTAGCAATTTTCGTCCCAATTCCGTTGTGAAGTATAACGACTCCATTTTTTTGTATTTTTATGGAGTTACAGCATACAGTGTAATACTTCACTGCAACTTTTTTCGCTTTTTATTGTTTGGATGAATAAGCCCTAAGCTTTCAGTGATGTGCCAGATTGGTATATAAAGTTTAACTGCTGGTAAATTTAAAAATGCACAAAGCTGTAACTCAATAATGCGAAAACAAAATGGAGAAGTCGTACTTCCTAATTAAGTTTGAATACAATATTCCTGGCATTTAATGTATATTTATGCCACTTTTTATATTTACATGGTAGACACAATTCACAAGAAATGGAGAATAAATATGATTTTTTTTCCCCACGCAAGATGCAGAGTCGTAGTAAGGAATTTGATAGAAAATGATGACAAAAGAAACGTTGAGAATACTAAAACTAGTTGACATTTTAGTCAACTTATACAAATGGCATGAAAATTGGGAAAAAAAATCGGAACGAAGTTAGGAAAAGCTCGCAGCTATATAATACCAGATGAGAAAAATACTTCGCGTAAGTTTAAACTTCACAAGAAATTGCAAAAGAATTGGCATCTGTTTTGTCTGTCTCCATCATTTCACTTGATTTGCACTCTGACAACAAATATTATTACTGCCTGAAAATTTCATTTCAACCCCCTTTCAAATTGAACTGAAAAAAGGAAGCAGCCCGATGTAGGGATAATAAGATGTCAGCATTTATAAATCTTTGAATGAATCAAACATATTGAAGAAAAGAAACCTTAAAATTGTAACATATGTTCGTAATTCCCAATTCGTTTTCATATTTCTCCACAAGCATGCAAATGGCTTCAACTTTTTACTGTATATATATATATATAGGCCAACGGGTAAATTTATTTTATTCTCATATTTTGCCATCAAAAATTGCAGTATAGTTAGCGCTACCCAAATGCAACACTTATGAAATAAAGCAGAAAATGTCAGCATAAAAATAGGATAATAATGTATAAACGTATATGTTCCAAATTATAAATAAACAAAAGAAAGGCTTTCTAAATGAAATGCTAATTTTTTTAAAAATTTATATAGTTTCTCCTAAATTGTTGTATAAGACTGCAAATGGATATATCGTACATTTGTAGTTTAATTATTATGGATTCGCAGTGGAGCATTACATGGCAAAAACCTGAATCTATTATAGAATGCAAGATAAACACAACAAGAAATTGCATAAAGGGAAAGTTCCACCTTGTAGCAATTATAGCAAATTATATTTAAGTTGTACACATTTACTAGATATGAATGGCTGTGACAATAATATATAACTGCAGCAGTTTCCGTATTAAATAAATTATGACGTTTGCAAATACACGTTAGGCGCCATTTTTCCATAGATTTCAGCAGACACTGAAAGTTGATGGCGCCCTATAGGACATGCATGCCTCCGTGTTTCGTGAGAGCTGATGCCTTTCATCCAGTAGAGGGCACTACATACTGTCAGTAAAATGGTGCCTATTTGGGCTTTATAATGTCAACCAAATCCATGCATTCAGAACATTTTATTTATTCATCGGTGGACTCAAATCAAATTGCAATTTCCATGCCTGTTCTAATTTTTCATGCACTTCCTCTTACAACCACCTTCTTTCAAAGTGGGACTTTCCCTTTAAATTGTCTTTCAAAATAGCTTCCAATATTTAATTATAACTAAGATAACGATGAATATCAGTCCAAGGATAGTAAAGTTGTCATCATATGATACAATATAGAGGATCATTGATAGTCAGGGTCATGTATTTTATTTAGTTTCTAAACTTTTTGAAGCAAAATTATTTCCAAACTACCCTATACTCGACAAAAGAACAACTGCATGACTGAAAGTTTTAAAAACCATTGATATCCCCATACTATGAATTCATTTTTATCTACAAAACAATAGCAATTGGTTTTTTTTTCTGGTGTTTTTCCCAAATAATTTTTCCTTGCATTTACTTTTTCAAAGGAAATATAAAAAGTGCGAGTGAGTACAAAGTCAATTTTACCTGCAAGAGTTCCTCCCTCAGAAGCAGCTTTTGTTTGTAAGAAAGATAAAGGGAGAGAGAAACAAGCATAGAATTAGCAAGCATAAAAAAGCAAACATACATTTGCATAGAAAGTGAAACAAATATTGTATAATGAAACAAACATTAGTCTCAACAATATATATATTTCCTTTTTTTGAGTAAAATTTAGAAGGAAGGTTCCATCCATAAAGCCGAGACTCATTTTAAGCTTATAATGCCTAAATTAAACCATTTAAAAAAAAGATGGGGCCAAATGCGCCCATAAAGCCTGTGCAATAGCCTGACTTCAACAGAACTATCTTTTCCTTGCTAAATATTCCGTTAATAGCCGTTATAAAAAAACCAACACAATATGCAGCAGTAATATTTAAGTTAGGCAGCCATTTTTAGCCATGCATAATAATAGATGATAAAAAAGCCTTTAAAAATGTTCCCAAGCCAAGTATAATGCTTCTCTTCGAGTCTTTTCTAATGTATTCAAACGCCAAAAGAAAATATATTCATTATTCGAAAACGTTGAGTTGAAAAGCTTTTTTGCATTTTTAGACAATCTAATTTTACGATTGCTGTTTCGGTCTAACGCTTGTCCTATAGATGGAGCTGTGAAGACAAGGAAACTTATTCTATATTGTAGCATACATTGGTCTAAAATGCATCAGATCTTATACTAAGAAACAGAATTCCATTGCAAATAACATTTACTGATTTGTAACAAGGCAGATCCCTTATTTAAATAACGAGAAAACTATTTTCAGAATCTAAAAGATTTTCACAATTAACTTTAAAGTTAATTTAGTTCACAATTTTTTTCGCACTTTGAAAATTACTAATTTTGTGGTTCAGCCTATTACAGACATCCTCAACTTTTGTGTACCAGAGGTGGACAGTCTCGATGAGGACTTAGGAGTGGGCGGTCCTCTACACTTGAATAAATTATGAATGGTCAGAATAACTTGTAGTTCTGTACGTCAAAAATGTTCATTTCCAAGTTTCATTTACAGTTCCCATTCAAGATTCGTTAAGCATACTGCATTTCAATAATCATTACATCATGACCAGACCGTGGCTAGCTAGCTTACTATGAATCAAGGGTTATATTATTTTACCGGCCCTCAGACTATGTTAATAATGATTACTGCAGATAGTCACCCACAAACAGGTTAATTTAGGGTTATGCATAATATATACCATGCAGGGCCTAGGGACTGGGGGCAGTACTATTACTTCTCCCCCTCCCCGTTATTTACGTCTATGCCGATTTCCCTTATTTTTTTTTTGCAAGAATGATGCTAATATCCTGACCATTTCTCATTTTCCTGACATCCCAAGCAACTATGAACCGCAACACTCAGAAGAATTAGATAAAGAATTTGCTAAGAAAATTATAACTAAGTCTGTAATTATGGCTCAATAAAATTAAATACAGTACTATAAAATTCCCTTCTTCGGTCTTCGAACATTTTCAGTGTGAATTTATTTGAAACTAAATGGCTGCACGAGTGATATAATTCATGATTGACACTCCAAATGGAATTGAAAATGAAAAGTAAAAACCAGTAAGGGGCAAAAACTCGATATTTTAAGAGTGTCATTTCGGAGATAAAAGTGTGTATTACAACGGGAAGAAAAAGCAAAAAAAAAAAAAAGATGAGATATAACCGCATATTCCAGCGCTGTTTTTGACAAGGATAAATTGTAAATATCGCAAAAGAGCATAAGAAAGTTTTTATAAGGCAAAAAGGGGACGAGATGAAAAAAAAAATCGCTTACATTGCAAACAGATGCTACCCGGTGATTCAAACGTTAAGAAATATTGTAAGAAATATGAAGGAAAAAGGGGAAGAATTTCAATTGCCAAGGTGGCAAATATTAACGACTTTTACAATTCCGAAATTCCTCAAAAGCCGAAACGACTCGGGGAATGAATTCGGCAATAGCCGCTTACTTCTTTCTACATAACACCATTTTGTTTATGGGGGAAAATAGTTTCCTCAAAATTGGCCTATAAATCATTATTAAAATGCAATCTCAGCAGAGTGCTATATATTCAAAACACCACACATAAAAACTCCCCTCTTTTTAAATTTTCCAGAGATTTTTTGATGAATTCTAGTAGGCAAACACCAGTGCATTCATCTCTGCCAAAATTCTGAAAATAGTTTGTGGAGAATTAAGTGAATCTTATATTTTAGGAAAAATTTCATGTTTGTAAAAGCCAAAAATGTCCAAACTGGTTCCAAAAGGTGTTGGCACCCTGTATAGTACGTGTTATATGGGGCATTGATGGATTTTAGTGGCGTCATTGGAGCACCTCAAACTCGTAAAAGATTCACTAAGGCACATCTTGCAAAGGAAGACGATTGACGCCACAGCAAAAGATTTATTTTAAACCCAAGCTTAAGCTATACGATTTTTATCGTCCATATTCTACCTTCCATTTCCTAGTATGCAGATTATTGAAATAGAATTTAATCAAAATATAAAACTGGCAAAGCATAAATCCCGCTTGCACTCCCGAGGAAGGATTTTGATTAAAAATTCTTCTTAGCATTTTCCTAAACGCAAAAGCGTGTAGTCCAGATGGATGCCTTGTCAATAATCGTATTAAGAATTCAGCAGAAAATCTCAAAATGTGGCACCACCTAAGGCGTTACCGGGGCCAAGTCGCTGTTAAATGCGTTTAATATTTGAAGCATGGATCGGAGAGAGATTTTTCACACGAAAGTGAAACAATGGCAAATGAGTTGGCACAAAAATGGAGAGAGAATCTAATTAATCATATCACCCGGTGCTGGCATTTAGGCCATTTTCAGATCCAACTTTTAAAAAAGAAATTCAATGAGATTGGGGCGCCTTTTATAATAAACTCTGGTGCAATTTCCATCAGCCAGTGCATGGCTAAGTGTTTCGTCTAGTTTAGTAGAGAAATATATAGGAAAAATGCTTGCACTTTTGTTAATCAACACGCAGCCATCCGTTTTAGAGAAGAATAGCCATTAGAGAAATAAGCAAAATGAATTCCACATGGTTCTATGTTGGCTCCTTAAAAGTGTCTGACTAATGATTAATGGGGAGGGAATTAATTTAACAGCAAAGTTGTGCAAAATAAATGAGTATTAAAGACGAAATACACTGATGGAATAGTAGCAAAATTGGGGATGCCGGGGCGGGGAAGAAGTAACCTAGCAAATTCATGTACAACAATACGTTTGATCCATAAAAGGTTTGTTTTAAGAATGAGAAGGCCTTATTGCAAATGCAAAAATGCATAGGATTAACCAAGAACATTTTACAAAACTACCTATTCATAAGTTAAGATCCATTTTTAACCCATGTTTACGTAATTAATGCTCAGAAATAACCTCTTCCTCATACTATACCAACTTGCCAACATTGACCAGTCAAAGAGCCAAGCGGTCAATGCAGGCCACGCATTATGAATAGGACAAGCAGCTGATGATCATACATTTGGTGATCCCCAAATGAAAAAATAATTGATAAATAAGATTGCATTTTCACTGCACTTTTATTGCATAATAAATGCATTTAATTGGAGATTAAATTAAACAACAGCATAATTTAAGTGTATATATCTATACTTAAAGTGTATTAATTATAAAACAAAACTGCACTTAAAGGGCATTAATTGCTATGAATTTTTAAGATTAAAAATAAACCAATATTATTACACACAACTCGTAATTGTATTTAATTTTAATTGCAGTTGTTGTAAACCTTTTTAAGGCACTCTCAAAATATGTACTTTTAATACAGCGAGTACACTTTTTACCGTTTGGTGACTTTCTCTTTATGGTACTTTAGTGCATGGGTACTTTCCTAACTGTTTTGCATTTCCCTGACTTGCCAATGTTGTCATGAACGCCACGATTTTCATTCCCAGTGCCCTCTATCAGAGTTCTTTAACCATTGCGCTGATATGACAACTTTTCAGACCCAAACATGACATTCCGTTACCAGAAAAACCGCAGCAGACATTTTTGAGTGACAGATCAGCATTTGGCCAACGAAGACTGACAAACAAACTAAAACCTTCAGTCAGCTGACAGCTGGCAAAACAATGATAGCCAACACCACAATACCTAACGCCAGCATTTAAAGTTGACAACATATTAACAGAAAAAGCAGCAGGAAATGAAAGCATTTCCAAAAATATGTCTTAAAGTGAATTGAATTCGTCAATAAAACACTGCAATATTATAGAACCAAATGGTTGTGTACTTACGTTTCATTTGGATAAAGTTGAGTTGTTCGATGGAACGTAATAAAGGCTTATCGTCCAATGTGAAATCCAGTTCTGGAGGCACCTGTGGTGACGTGGTCATGTCACGATGCCACGTGACGTCCACATTTGATACACGGCTAATTAACGCAGTTCCAATCTATGAAATTAAAAATATGACATTTTTTTTAGGAAATACATTTTTGTTAGTGGATATGAATTCTTGAAAAACCACCAACTTGACCAATTAATATAAAACGATTAAATTTAATTGAATTCATTCTCTGCAGAGGCGGATCCAGGAATTCCTTTGGGGGGGGGGACAATTTTATTAAGGGTGGGTGCCAATCCCAAAAACGAAACAAAACGTGAAAATTATCACCTAGGCCTCATGTAGAAATCCGTTTCGGTTGGGGAGGGGGGAGGTTAGACCCATCGCAGGTGAAATTTTAAAATTGTTTTTTTGACAAAAAATTTCAAAAATTGACTCAAAATAGCGCCGCAGGCGACTTTTTTTGCAAAAAATCACTCAAAAATGAACTAGAAAAACGGGTGATAGGCGCCAATTTTGTCCCTTCTGAGGGAGGGAGGGAGGGGCGCATTTTCTGACCCTTTGGGGGGGGGGCATGGCCCCCCCGTGGATCCGCCATGCCCCCTTCCCCCCCCCCGTGGATTTGCCACTGATTCTATGCTCCTAATTTTACATTTCCCTGACTATAAAAATACTATCATTACTGTTGCCTTTAATGTTTGCACTGGGGTCATAGTGATGTACCAGAACATTTCAAGGAATTTCAAACTCTTACCTGCAAAAAAGCCGTTGGGTCAGTTTCTTTTAAAGCTTCTATGCAAAACTGTAAAAGACCGGTAGTGTGCTGCAATTTACACGTACAGCTACTGACTTGTTCCCTTAACGCCTTAAGTCGAAAATCCCTTTCTTGTCTAACATATTCGATTAATTGGGCCTCTCTCAGGTGCAAGGCATCGATGAATACTTGGGTTTCTGAAGATATGGCACTCTCCAATTCAATACAGCTTTCCTGAGATAGAAAAGAAAAATGTTATATCACTGAAGAAGAAGAAAAAAAAAAAGCACTTACGTGTTATATCGTAATCTGTGTGCTTTAACTGCATATTACATTACACCAAAATAGGTTCGCAAAAAAAATTAAATTAGCTTTTTTGGTAAACTATCTTTTTTTAGTGCTTCCCAGTGCATAATTAAACATAATTTAAGGAAAACAACCAGAGCATCTACTTAGCATATATTAGCAGTTTAATACCCTAACTTTGCAAGAAGTTGACCAAAATACAAGTAGTTACAGTTTACAAGTTTATGCAGCAGTTTCTACACATACAGCAAGCCATTAAAATTTTAGCAAGGGGAATAAATAAAGGCAGAAGAAAGTTTCATTAGCAGTAAATATGAATTCATGGGGAGTATAATTAGGTAATAAAAGAAATAGGAATGTTAAGATGGAGAGGGTCTTCCATAAATGATACTCTGGTTAAAATTGCCCCTTAAAACAAATTCAAAATTAGAATCAGGGAAAGTTAAATCAGAACCTGGGCACTAAAATTCTTCCCATAAATATGGATTAAAAATAACTGACATTTAAAAATCACTGCAGGTTTTAAGGGGCTAGATTCATTAGAAGATTATGATTTACAAAATGAATTGTTTCAATAATAATTACATTATATTATTAACTTAATATTTATTAGTGGCTTTGTAGCAGCCCTTTGCTCTCACCATACAACACTGTAGCAAAATTATTTAAATCTAGATTAGCAGTTTGGAAATTATGCAAAGCATCATCCACAATGTTTAAATTATAATTCACATAAAATACAATAGTAAAACATACGTTAAGTTTATCCGACATGGATTTCAGCCTCTGAATGAGTTCCGTCGTATTCTTAGCTTTTTCCGATAGGGTCTGTAGATTCTGTGATAATTCCGTCTGCAAATAAAATTGAAAACAAAATCGATATTAAATTTCAGGGAATGACATAATCTCAGAAATTTGGACTTCAGCACAGCATTTTATAGAGCTGCAAAAAAATGCTAAACATTTCGTTATTCACTAGACTGCCTCTACCTAAAAGAAAGCAATGTTCCCATTGAAAAAGCAAGTTTACAATAAGAAATCTTATCGTTCTTTAAGTGGTGATAGACGATATAGATAAAAATCACAGGGATTGTACAGTTCGCGTAATAACTGGTCACTGGATAAACTGCAAAATGAAACGGGTATTTTTTAACAATATTAACGAGGCTTTAAAATAAACGAATGCAATATTCAAAAGATGTATGAAACTTCCTTGTATTAAATGCATTTTTTTGTAATGTTGCTGTTAACAGTGATTGCCTACTTTCAAGCATAAAACCCCCTGAATTATGGACGTACTTCCTCATTGGATAATCCCAAACGCAACTAAATAGCCAACGAGATTACATGATCAGAATTAAACCTTTTGAGTAAACCTAACGGTACCCTCGATCTATTTGGAATGCATGAGAACATTATCATTAATTTTAGCAGGAATACCAGTGGTTCAATTAATTTCAAGACGCCAGTATATATACTGTCTGTTAAATACATTCCATCAACATCAATTTCCTCACTTTGCAGTGAATGGTCATCTTTCCAGTCAGAAAAACCAGACAGAGAACGAGCAAATCTAGCATCAACACCCTTTCCTAAAACTGTCAAGCATAAATTCAACAGGACAGGTTTAAAGCCATCTAAGCCGATGGCTAACAGCTGTCATATTCAGCCTTCACCTTAAAAACGACAACTTTCACATTGAAATGCTGCATTTCCAAAGAAAAATCAATCTTTAACTCAACCTGGCTGCAGCGAAATTCAACTAAATAACAATAAAGGTTCTGATTATTTTAATTATGATGACTACAATGGTCAACGGCCGATCTGCTGATTTACAAATGTTTGACACCTGCCCTTTCCTACAAAAACCTTAATGACAAGTACAGGAAACATTTGCATTTTTTTTTGGTCTACTATAGCAGGTACAATTACTCCTATATATTTGTTTATAAATTCCAGTACATGTATTATTCTGTATAAATGTACAGTCTAGACTGGTCAAAATCTTAAGAAAAAAATTTAGAGAAGGAAAAGCAATAAATAGTCTACTGGCGCAATTTATTGCTGCTATTTAGTTGGAATTAATGTACTAAATATAAAAAGATCAATTCTGAACTTTAGCATAAAAAAAATCCAAACTCTTTAACACTGCCAAAGTGAGAATGGTCATCTAGAGATAACATGTTTATATTTTAATTCCGGTAAAGCAACAATAAACCGCATTGGGGGACGAAAAGTATTATAGATCGAGACACTTCCAAAGAAACTCAGAAGATTTATGTATTAAGAAATGCTGCATGTTCAAACATTTTCATATATTTAATGTTATAAAAATAACACGCAACAATTTTTGGCTTTTATTCGATTAAGCCTACAGGCGCAGGCGCAACAGAAGCCGATGGATTAGGAGTTATACGGAGGGTCTATACACCCGCATACATTTAAAGAATCAAGGAACAAAAAGACTTTCTTCAATACATATATAATGCAGGGAAATAACCACAAAGCATGGGAAATGTGGAAAATGCTAAGAAAAACATTAGGGGACAACTGCTAAATTATCCGAGACGATATATATTGGGTGACGACTTGAGATATTTTCAGCGAAAGAAAAATGCATGATTCTTATTGTACACGATTCCTTAATGGCCACTTATTGTCCATTAATGACCCTTATTCTGGGGTACAACACCAGCCTGCCCCAATCCATTATGACAAATGGAAATGGAGAATAAGGGAAAAGGAGAAAACATCATTATAAATGAATAATCGAAAAAATTCATTTGAAATCAATAGTGAGGGTATGAAGCACTTTATGCACGCACAGAGGATATTAAGTGGAAAGATGGCGCTGCATAGTTAGTGACTCCATTTAAATTGGGGGTATATACCATATACATAAACATTGCGACCAGGCTGAGGTCAAGGGAGGAAGAGATTCCCCTTGTCCTCACTCAATGGTCCAACTACTTTGAACGTGTTCTTGAAGAACTTAGGACTTGAACTTATGACTATAATTTTCATTCAACCAGTTACGCTTTAACTATGGTTACATACAGTACATGTACTTAAATGCTGCAAATGAGTTATTTGATGACACCGCAACCGTATAACATAACCAATCAAAATCAACTTCTTTTATGAGTGTTTATTTCAACGAATTCCATTCATTTCTGAAATCAAATTAATTCCTATTTATAGTTTAAACAAACTTACATCGAAATTTTAAATCGGCAAAATATGCCTTGCTCAATAAAAGACAGAACTGGAGAATCTATATTTACCAACAGAGAGAACAGGCTTAAATCATATAATTATGACAATTGCCCCATCATATAGCCACTTTTCAGTTCACTATTTTGTTAAACTGAGTATGTCTTTTATTTTAGATCCTTCATGCACGACATCATAGGACATTATACGATTGAATCTAAATAAAGATAAAAGTTTGCCTTCTAAAGAAAAAAGTCCGATCTTCTCTGTTCATAATTTGTGAATGATGACCTTTCCACAGGTTATACACTCTACAGTACATCTTGTAAAATACAATTCCCTAGAGGAATTGTCAATAAGGCTTCCGGCCTAATGACGTCAAATAAAGCCGTCCTTCAAAGCGGATTAAGTTAGGGAATTTCTCCTTCCCAAATAAAATGTTCATTCTCTAGGGGATTACAGCAAATGACACTAAATTAGATCGTGGATTAATCTTTTAAATTCCCCACAGATGAAGCAGAAGCAAGAGATCGTGAGTGGGAAAGATGTCAATCGATATACCGCTTGCATTTTTTATTTGCTTTTAACATTATCTCATTTTTATTTGCAAAAATTCAAATTAACTCAAGATCTTTCAACCTTTTCAAACTTTCCTTAAGTTATAATCATCTCAATGTTCTCATTTTCTGTCTCTTCCAATCATTTGCATGCAAAAGGGTCACTGATATACAAGAAGTGGATTAAGTGTTAGTGTTGAATAAACAACCTGATTAATACGAGATTGTGATTCCATGGATAATTCCCAAGGCAAATGACAAATTTGCGCCATTTATAATACCGTGTCCTAAATAAATCCAATTTATTTAGGACACAGTTTTTTACCTAATGGTGCTACATTACTGTCCCTCATAACATTTTCCTTATATATATAAATTCTATTTATGTGCTGTACATGTGTATTTTTTAAATTACATATTTAAGATGTAAGATTTGTTTAAGATTTTTCTGTATGAATCGTACTTGATTGCATTGTGGGACACAAACGGATTAATCAGAAAGTGTATACCTCGCACATACATGTACTTTGTAAAAATTTGTTAAAGTATGACAGTATGCAATCACTGCTAACTTCAGTGCAATTACACATTGCCTGCTTCAAGGGGAAAAATCCACTCAACGCATACTCTCGTGCTAAACAGGTGAAATGAACAGCACATATTAATCACATAGTTGATAATGCTAACATTAGGCACCTCTGTAGTGGACGTATACATATCTCAAACATTTTCTAAAAGTGTCCTGTCCTTCCATAATGTACTCAAATTCACCCTCAGAAACCGGTGAAAACGCCTATTCCCTCTATAATTCGCAGAATGCGCTTCTAATGGTTTCTGAGGGTGAACTTGAGATTAGTTAAGGGTGGGTTTCACTAATGTTAA
>JAQIXP010000663.1:0-23540 GCA_034700285.1 Proteroiulus fuscus
GTGTTTTGTTTGTATCATATGATAGAGTTAAGAACTACTTGTAAACTGAATAACTACAGCTTATGACAAGGTAATAATGCTAAAACACGCCTAATATTAGGCTATGGTGGTAGAATTTACCCCAATTGCTTATTTACTTTACTTGGTGAGCTGTTTCTACTTTGGATCCAATTAAGAACGATAATTGCTCGTTCATCTTCCCTAGAACTTGCTCAATTTTGCACGTGCAAGTCACGTGCTCAACTAATACGTGCAAATATTCCAAAAAAAAAATATCTGTTCACGTGCTATGGTGCCACCCCCTAGCCAGTGTGCATAGCATAGAAAAATAATTGCTTTTACAAATCTAGACGAACTAAGCAGTTCGACTAGTCAGCAGACATTTTTTTTTCTATAAAATTATGATAAAAAGGAGCAATTTTTCTATTATATTACAAAAAAAGAGCTATTTACTCCTTTTTTTCCCCCCACAAAAAGTCTAATAATTTGCATACTATAAGACGTTTGTCGTGTGTCCCAAGCGAGCGTGTGGGACCAATGGAGTACATAGACACGCGTCAGTGTGGGGTAAAGGAACATAAAAAACTTGTGTCTATAACAGTCCCGTACACACGCTCTCAGGACTGAGGGGGTAACACAGTCTAGACCCAGAAACACTGACGGGACGAAAATGCTACCGAAAAAAAGCAGACAAGAGAAAAAATAAGGGGTTAAATATACGATATTTTAGCTAAAACTTAGACAATTTTTAAAAAAAAGCTAACATATGCAGACAACCATCTGTAGGTAGGTCAAAGAGAGGGGTCAAAGGTGCTTAATATCTATAAAATTTTAAAAGGTGTTATAGGTCGACATGGGGGTCATATACACACGCATCAGCACCTGAACCTATTGTTCCGAATACGTTTGATATTATACTGAATGGTCAAGATGACCACTAGTGACTACGCCAATCCACAGCTGCATCTGAGCCTCGGCCAGACAATTTAGTTTAATTTTTCACAAATTTCATTGAAATGATCCAGTCACTATATTATTACAGACTGACCCTCCCTGCAGGTATGCTGACCACTAGCATGCGCTCGTATGTGTACGCGTGTCAATGTACTAGGGGGAATCAGGAGGGAGTAAAACTGACCCATATTCTGTTCCAAAAATAGTCCTTTCTGGTGTTGGGCCAACGACCGGGATTCAAAATCAGGGTTTATTTTTGGTATCACATGCGCAAACAGGAATAACCATTATCAGCTGCATACAAAACTCACCTGGCTGAATAAGTATCATTCTAATCACACGAAATTCTGGGTTTAAACTTGGTCGTGTGTACTTGTATAACACGGTTAAGGTAGTTCCATGCACTCTTTGCCTGTACATGTACAAGAAATTACTGCAGTAGGCCATTCATAAAATTATATTGATAAAAATGTGATGAAACCACCTTGACCTTGCCAACAGTGCCTATACAACCACGCGTAAAAGGCAAACAACTTTATAGGTTTTTTTATCGACTTTGCCAGTAATAAGCTTTTTTAATATATAGTCATTGATAGTAAGAAACAGTACTTCAATGCATTTTAGCAATTCAGCACATAATTAATGTTGGCTATAAAAAAGTGCTAATTTCATATCCTAACCAATAGTTGCATTTTTCTATTTAGGTCTAGTTGAGATTGGCACCTGGTGTCAGTCAGTGTGGACTACACACATGTCTCAAAATCCAATCAACAGTTTGTCAAAAATATTTAAACTAACAAAAGTGCATTAGATTACTGCATGGTAGGGCCTATATATTAGATTATAGTGCATTAGACAACTGCTATTCATTGAATTAGGTTAACTTTAACCTTTTTAGTTTAGTTTTACCTTGATTTTAACTAGGCCTACGTTTCAAAGTTACGAAAATCACTTATTACATGAAAAACCAGCAAATTGGATCCCAGATGTGACTTAATTTAGGGGTTGTCCATAAATTACGTTTGCACTTAGTATAGGAGGCATCTGAAAACTTTTTGTGACAAAGAGTAAACTACTACTACAACGCACTAAGAGTAAAACTCTCTTGGCGGTTAGGTGATGTGGAATTCGATACTAGACTTTGCTAGTTTGTACAAGAACCATATGAATGGGGTTCATCAAAATTTTGGTGAATAATTCCTCGTCATTTTGTATAGTTGGTAGGTCTGGGGGAACAGTAAGGTTCAACAGTTTAATTTGAGAGCAGTGGTATATTAGGTGATGCCATGTCAAACGGTTCTCATCACACAGGTGGCAAGGCGAATGTCTGTCAAGGAACAGGGTGCCGACAAAGAGTAAACATCTGTAACAATTTCCAAATAATGAATTTCCAAATTCCTAAGACAATCTGAAAAATGGGATTAAGCCAAATTGATATTTTTGGCAAACGTAATTTAAAAACTTCCTATAAAAAAAATGGATAGGACCTCTGGGATTCAGCACAGTTACGCATTACAACTAGAATTAACGCACTCTGTTAGGTTCAGTATATCGGTAACTGAAATAAAACTAAAAACAAATAATTACTGACAAAATAAATTAAAAATTGACAACTTTTAAACTTCTCGACAGCTTATCTTACTAGGAACTCAACAGGCACTCGCAAAGCGCTTTCCCGCTCTCCTGCGCGTGATGGTTAAGCTCCTGGTAAGATAAGCTGTCGGGAAGTACACAGAAGACGCCTCATTGTAACATAAAACCATATTTGCAATAATGCACACATAATGCAAATATGGAAGCCATAAGGTAAGCAAGAGGTAATGGCGCCCCCTACGTGAAATTGGTCTTTACAGGCCCTGACTACAATACGTTCGTGGTTGTTTCGTCGTTGGCCCGCATAAGTCCGAACAATGTTACAATGCATTTTTTAAATATAATAAAGGCCAAGCTTTATTAACCCTCGCACCTATTCTTTTCAGTAGCTCTTAACCTCCTTTTTTACCTTGATTTTTTTGGGGCCTGGACGACGACCTGGCCAACATGCCCCATGCGCTTAACAAAAGACTAGACACAACCCCGCAACATATTAGGGGATAACACCTGGGGGGGGGGGGAAACTATAGGAAGCCAGGGAGGGAATAACATGGGTGACAAGATGGGGAGGGAAAAAAAACAACACTAAAGTATTTTATACACCCAGGAATTTTTTCCAACATCATTAAAATCAGACAGACGTCTTAATTTCAATGCTACATTTTTAACGTACTTTCTTAATTGCCTACATTTAAAAAAAAAAATGCAATGGAACTGTTTTGACCTTGCCACATGTATGCCTGTAACATGAAACATGATTATCTCTGTTTTCTTGGCTATAAATTACCGCAAAAACGTATATTTTTGGTAAATATCTAAATACTGTACAAACCAAAAAACACGTGTGTACAGAATTTAAATTTCAAACAAAATTAGAAAATTATGCATTTTACCATTATTTCTAAAAAGATAAAAATCTAGAGTAGAGTAACAAATCAATTAGCAGGAGATTTAATGTTAATCAGATATGCAAGCTGCCTGGTGACTCATGCATTAGGCCCACTTGAGGATTTTTATTATTTTTGCAAAATTTCTCCTGCAGCAGCTGCCTGCCACAGAGAATGTAAGTAACCCTGCAATGGAGCAGCATTGACCCTGCCAATCAAGCAAATTAGGGCCTCCTGTAGTTCAAGAGGAGCCAAAAATATCATAAAAGACCCCCGAGTCCAGCTCCTACCTTTAATTAAGTGAGGGATAAGCCTAAAAAACACAACAATCCTTCCCATCTTTTCACTACCAGAAGGCCTACAGCTACTGAAAAACTCAAAGGGCTTCCGATTGAATTTACCCTGACCTTTTTACCTCATTGAAAAAGACCTTTCTCTTTTTGAGCATCACCACATGAGCAAATGCCTTCAGTTCAAACACGGTGGGGGGAAGGGGGGAGGGAGGAAACGCTTAGTAAATGGCATTACGTAATACTTGAACGCGCCCATGTGTGCTTATAAACTGAAACCAAACAAGGACTTGCAGGACTTTCTAACATTTTGTTATAAATTGGGCAAAAAAAAAATAGTTCCTGATATTTAAGTATTCTGGAGGGTTGAACCCAATGCCAAATTAAAGTAGGTCAAGCATCTTTATTATTCTATACATTTTATAAAATAGTGGAATCGATCCAATCCACCAATCGAAATGATAGCTAATTTGTCAGCAATTAAACTATTAATAGACTGCAGCAGGCCACTCGTAAATATTGCCAAATCTTTATAATGTCCCACCGAGAGAATAGCATTGAGTGCTAAGAGTGGAAGGCCTTGATTCCTGTTATAGGAATAATACAAAAACAACATTGAATTTGTCACGAGTGGGCCAACAAAGGTGCAAAAAGCAAATAGATAAATCTTTGGGTTCCCTTGCTAAAATCCAAAATTAATTCTCAAGGAACTCTTAGACTCAAATACCAGAAAGGACAACTTTTGGTTGAAAAATACCCAAAAAAACCATTGTGGGTAAAATCCACAAAAGATTCGCCGTATATATATATATATATATATATATATGCCATTAGTCGACCTCATGCTAAATTAGTGAAATTCAGTTAATTCACACACACTTAAAAATCACCAATCAAGGAATCCTTAACAAAATTATATACTGTTAAGGTGCATCCACACTATATGCAACTTGTTACAAAAAGATAATAAAAATTATGTAACATGATGTCATTTAACACTTTTCTTGGTATATTTTCCATATTGTATCATTCAGTAACACGTTATATATGACGATATTTAACAAATTTTACAACAAACTTATAACAGGGGCGGATACAGGATTTTGCTAAAGGAGGGGGGGGGAATAGCATATTACGGAAAGAGGCGGCCATTTTCTCTGCCTATACTGGACAGGAAAATTTGCTGGCTAAGGGGGGGGGCAATGGCCCCCATTCCCCCCCCCCCCCGACTTATAACCAACTTCGTCATATAACGATGTTTTGTGATATAGTGTGGGTGCAACTTGAGGTTTTACGTGAAAAACACCAATTTTACATCAGAACAGACATTTTCCATTGTTTTATGAAGTTTTGTAAAACAGTTTCTTCTGCAGTTTACATTCTGGTTTATAACAAGACCGACTAACTACACTTTTTACATCAGAAAAACAACATTTTCTGATTATTAACCAAACCATGTATTCAGAAAAAAAGTTAAAAATGTCAAATTTAAAGTACAGATTTCGACAAAGTCTAGCTCCCCAATCCGATTACTAAAACTCAGATGCATTTTAATAAAGGCTCCCTTCGTTAAGGCTTAATTTCCATCAAATTCATTAATATTTTTTTGTTATCTCTTTTTGTTTTTCAGCTGTCCCAGTTCAAAGACGAGCTTTTAGCGGCTACGAGGTCGCCAGATGACAAGGGCGCCACCGTCCTCGTCTCAGAGGCACTAGGTCGTTTCAAAGAAGGAGCGGGCCAAGAAACACCAGCAGCGACAGGTGCAATTACTAAGGTAAAGTGTCATTCACTCGAAACTAAACTTCAAAAAAAAAATTGCACCTGAATACCACAAGAAGAAAAAAAAAGAAGTAGAAGGACACCAAAGGGAGGAGCTAGGGTTCCAAAAGGAAAAATAAACAACATTCGGCAAATAACCAATTAATTAGAAATGGGGGGAATAAGAAAATCAAAAGTCATTATATTCATAAAAGGAAAATCCGTTCATCTGCATCGTCAGACCCCCGAGTGGTACAGCCTTCCAAACTATAGTACGTTTCATCAATTTTTGGACCTTGCATTAGTCATCTGGCAGTACAATTGCTATATAGCATTACATCTGAGGTTGAAAAAAAAGGCTAAACGGACTATTTTGTAATAATTTTCCAGAAAATTAAAAATGGTTCATTGCATATTTCCATTTTCCAAATAAATCTTTCAACTTTTAATTACTAGGCGAATGGTAGCCGCCATTTTAAGTTAAGTGACGTCACATACAAACAGTAGCATAATGGTGGGCTCTGTGTTGTCTAATCCCGAATATGGGGGGGGAGGAGAAAGGAAAGAAATTTCATGAGCCCCTGTAACCATAGGCGTACCCAGGGGATGGGGGTTTGGGGGTTAAACCCCCCCCCCCTCATTGGATCCAAAATTATATTGGAGTCTGTCCAGGTTCTGGGGGACTGCTGTCACCAAAAACCCCTGTCTGACCTTTCTTTATTTTTGGTAAATCCTAGTGAAGCCAGTGCCTGTAACTCTCCCCCTACTGCATGCTAACACATACACAAATGATAATTTTTCACAAGAAATCAGAAACTCTTTTTTTCCAAATACTTCAATGTAATCAGAATAATCGGGAGTTAATTTCTGGATAATGGTGTTACATAAGGATCACATTTACCAAAAATAACAGCCGAAGTTCCCACGCAAATTAAAAAAGACTAAATTTTAATGGACCAGCAGGAAGAAGCTAACCAGCATGCCTAACAAATCTGGCCCCACTAGAAGAATATAAGATTTACTAATCAAAACCCAGTTGTTCAACGAGAAAATCGCCTCCTTTTAAGTGGATAGATTTTGCTGCTACTAAGCAAAGTAGGCTACCAAACAGAAGTAGATAGTCTATAAGCAGAAAATAACATGCTGGGGTCATTTCCAGTTCGTTATAAGCTTGAACAATAAAACGAACTGTAGCAATTCAACATCCCAAAATTAAATCTTATAGATGCAAAATGTTTACGGTATCTTTTTTAATTCCAGAATGCCAAAGGAAAGTCAGCAAAAGTACTTGGGAGCAGACACAAGGCAGAAAACCAAGAGGAGTTGAAAAATCTCCAGGCCTTTCTCGAACGTGAGTGTTTAAAATTTCTGTGGAAAATATAAATGTAAAAGCAGAAAAAAAATCATGTTTATCGTCGTTTTTCAGCAGCAGCGGTAACTAAGCATCGGCTTCGACACGGTGGTCGAGTACGTGACCAAGTGGCAGAACTGCGGAAGACTGTGGAATCGCTGCAAAACAAGCAATCCAAGCTCGAGCACCAGTTGGGTTCGTTACGGTGGAACCACAGCGTGGTAGACGGCAACATCCGGCATCTTTGGGGACGACTGGCCGACATGTTGAACGCCACACGTTCTAAAACGACCCAGCAGAAGGCATTGGAGAGGACAGTGGACGAGCTGAAAAGTGGAATGAAGCGCATGGACGAAACGGGCAAGGACAGGGACAAGGTCGTGCACCAGTTGACCGATTCGGTGACGGGGATCGACAAATTGCATTCGTCGACGGTGCAACTGTTCGAGGCGTTGGAAACGCTGGAGGACGAGTACGGCAAACGGATCGAAGACTTGCACAAGGAAGTGTCCAAATTTGAATTCTCCATGGCCAAAGTGACTTCGACCGTGGACATTCTCAAGGAGGACCAGACGAATCACTACGACGCTCTAAAGCTGATCCGTTCGGACGCCAACGGTCTCCGGCAGGACATTGAAAAGAACAGTTACAAGCTGGCGTCGCTCAGGAGCGAAGTGCTTCACGATGAAGCGCAACGACTCATGGAGACGGTGGACGCCGGAGCCACCAAAGGTGGCGATGGCCTCGGGGCCGATGTACCGGCCCAGCAGCAGAGCAACATCCTGGACTTGGAGGCCCGCGTTTCCAAGCTCAATGCCCAATTCGTCGAGCAGAATCTCGAAGTGAAGCAACTCAACGACAAACTTGACCACAAGGCAGACATGGAACATGTGACGCACTGGGCAATCAGCGCTGACCAATTAGAAGAGAAGATTTCCAATCTGTCGAAGAGGGTTGAACCATTGGGAGTTAAAGTTGGATTACTAGAATCAGATCTACAGAAAGTGTATCACCAATTTCCCACAGGTAAACCGAGTACGGATTATTTACCGAAAAAGTAAAACGAAAAAGTCACTAAAAATATTACTTTCAGATTGCAGCCAGATCACCGGACCAACGGGAATCTATAACATATTTCCACCGGGCTCGGGATCCCCAGTGACCAGCCTTTGCGACATGGCCACGGAGCAAGGCGGCTGGACCGTGGTGCAGCAGCGGCGTGGCAATGGCGAGGACTTCAATCGCGACTGGAAGGACTACAAGAAGGGTTTCGGCAAGGTGGAACCGGATGGTGATTTCTGGATCGGCAATGATATTTTTCACCAGCTGACTGCAGACCGAAACGTTTCGCTAAGATTCGACCTGTGGGACACCGACGGTCAGTATTATTACGCCCAGTATCGGTCGGCCCGGGTAGGAGATGAGGAAAGTTTCTACAAGCTGGAAATGGAGGAAAACGGTTTCGAAGGGAATGCCAGCGATGCCTTGAATTACCACAGGAACATGAAGTTCAGCACTTATGACGTAGATAACGACGTGAGCAGCCTTCAATGTGCCCGTCAATACGAGGGAGGCTGGTGGTACAACCACTGCCAGCACGTCAACGTCAACGGCAAGTATTCTATTGGACTGACGTGGTACGACGTAGCCAACAATGTCTGGATCCAACTCGGAAGTATACAAATGAAAATAAGACCTCATCATCTGTAAACGTCAATTCGTACTTCGAATAATCGTGCCATAAACATTGTTCAAAATAGATGTACTCTCGAAGAGTGTATTATCATATCACTGCCAAGGACTACAATCTCAGTTTCGCCACGGGAACAAATCCTGGGATTCAATCGTTATTTCCCCCTTTTTCCCTACAAATAGCCATCACCTCTTGACCTTTTGTTATATGTTTGTAAATGCATAAGATGAACATTTATTTCCATGTTTGATTTACGGACCAACAGCACTAGTTTCTCTTATTAGGTACTGGGTAGTTCTTAAACCAAAGCAAACGCCTTTATCATGCAGTGTCAGCATAATTCATGGGGCCAATTTTATAATATTTGAGTTTTGAAGATTCAGGTTTTCATAAATCTTTCTGGGGCACAGACAATTAAGAAATTTGATGATTTAAAAATCAAAATTAAAAAAAAATTCGCAAATCTTCATTTAATTATTCGGACTTTTGAGGAATCTCAGACAATTATCTGTATTTGTAAAGCGCCATCTTTGGATATTTTAACTAGAAATTAAAATGGAAATCATGGCCAATCAAATCAACTTTAGTCATAGCTATACTTTAGTGAAATCATATAAGTACAGCAAGTTTAGTTTTTGACTACATGTGTGCCCATTTACATGAAGAAAATTAATGACCGAGGAAATGTGGAAAAATGCAACAAAGGATTGTAAGATAAATTTGCATTAGAATAATTTCATAGATTATTCTGCCACTTACTAGCCAGTGCTGTTGTCAATGAATCAAATCTAAGAAAAGAACAGGTCCATCCCCAATCCCTTCAAGATTATAAGAGGGTTTCACCATTTATGAATTAAGTATTTGAAATTCCCTTAAAATCTTCAAAAAAGCCCCCTTTATTATGCACCCTCATTTATCACTTGTAAAACTGTCGATTTATGCAAACATAAGCTCGTTATCTAGTCGAAACATTGTAATATTCTAGTTTTCGTTTAAAAAACAGATTAATTTCGTATAAATATATATAATAAAATGACATTTCTTCACTAATATTCCAACATTAAAATCCAGTTAATCCGAGAAAGAAAATAAAAATTAATAAAGCGTGTGTAAATATAGAGAATTAATTAACTGGATTCGATGAATATAGGGCCTATATCTGTGAACTTTCCCATTTTTTTTAAAATTTATCGCTTAATTTCCGAGTAGAAATGAGTAATATAATATATTTTATCTATGAATTATATAATTACGAACCAATTTATTAAGTGTGAAAAAAATATTTGAAGAACGCCAGTAACCCCAAATGACAGCAACGTACTTGATAAAATATAATTAAAACATTGTTATTGGCAAGCAGCATCGTTCATTTTTATGGAAGTCTTGTAAACAACCATAATTCTATTAATTATTAAATTATTCATTTAGAACCTAGCCCAAATAAATGCTTTTTCACAAATGTGATATAAGTATACAGACTTAATTCTGAGAATTCCATCAAAACAAGCGATGCTGGTTAAAAGTATTTTTTACAAAATCGATCAGTTTATGCTATAAATTTTCCATTTTCTGATTAAAAGTCTAATCAAATATAAACTATTGACAATTTATAGCTCAGTTTATTGTGTTTGTGTAGCCAGAGTGACTACGGTAAATTCGTGCCGCCCTTTTCTTGTTATTTATTGCTAGGAATTCCTGCTTTACTTGGAAATAACACTGATAAATTCTGTAGAAAATTGAAACTTTTTGAAAAAGAGCGAAATGAAAACAAAAAAAGAAAAAAAATGCATCTGATAAAACGTGATTATGGAGTCCTACAATCCTGTAATGTTACATTAATTTTGTTAATGTGTCGTAATTTTTCCTTTATTTTAGCCTACAGGAATATTCCCGTTTTAACTAATGATTTAATCAATATCAACAGTCAGTTCAGCCTACTTTCTCGTGTTTTTACATCTACCAAGAGTATTTTTTACCACACGCAGGCTTATTTAGTGTTATTAAATTTTGGCTAATGTATATACATTTGGAGTTAATGTAAACTACTTTTAAGAAAGTTAATGTAAGGCAGGAATAATGAGAAAAAAAGTAGGATATTTCTTCACTTGAGAGAAGGAATGAAGAAGTAATTACTAAAATGTTAGAGATTCACGTTGTAATAAAGTTAAACCTTATCTGCTTTGAGCTATTACATTAAAAATAATACGAGACCTTCATCGTTACTTTGACATCCTTGCCTACCTACCTAATATTCTTTGCTAATATTTGTTTGAATTTCTTAGTTCAATTTAGAAATAAAAATTGTCATTAAAATAATGAATTGTTTCACCTTTGTATAGCTACTTCCTTGCAAGCTTTGTACGAGCGTATCTTAGTTCGCAATTGTCATAATTTTGACTTGGTTAAATTACACTAAATTAAATTTTCTTAATACCCAAAATACCCAATTAATTGAGTATAGTGCTATAGTATTTTGCAGCCATTTTTGTTCTTGGAACTGTTACCTGACCACACTGCTTCACATTTCAACCTTACTTGTGTTGTCAAGAAACAAGTCCAAGATCCAAACGAGGCTACATCTAAAATTAAGAGAAAAAAAAATTTGTTTTCACTTACATCAAATGGAACAGACTCGAAGAAAACGGCCAAGAACCAGTTGAGGGTGATGGTGCTCAATTCGATGTCCAAAGTAGTTAGATGATTGGCGAGTGCGGTCAATTTCAGTCCCAAAATATCCCTGAGAACCTCTTGGTCAGCTTGGGCGCCCATTAAATTTTGATCAAAGTAATACGGAGGAAAGTAACGTTCTGTAACAGCCACCAAGAACCTTTAAACATTAAAAAGTTTTAATTTTATAGTAGTTTGGTCATGTGCGGATCCAATTAAGGGATCCAAAATTTTGTTCTTGATCCATCCATGCATTGGTTAAGGTTCTCACCAGAAAGCGTCATCGGGCTTCATGAAGAGCAGCGCCATTCCGACAATAAAATTCATGCCTTGGCAGTAGCCGACGGATGGGTTATGGATACAAAAAGCCTGCAGAACCTCCTGCATCTTTTTAATCTATGTATGGAATGAGAAACGCAAGCGTTAAACACAAATATTTTCACAAAACTCAAAAAAAATATTTTTTTTTATAGAATTAGGCGATGCAAATTGGAAATACTTACTCCATCGGCTTCGTTTTCGTTGAAATGTACATTGCTCGGCATCGTTCGGAACAGATCTAGCGAGATTTGCCTTCTGTTGTTAGTCACCGCCTGGCAAGAAAATTGAAAAGAAAGTGGTACATAACACAGGGCTAGAAAACGTAAAACAAGTTCTAAAAAGAAAACTGGAACTCACTTCTGAGTCAGATATGACGCTACACAGATGATTGTAATAAAGTGAGCCTTTGCATTCCTTAATGTCGCTAACTTTCTCTTGAATTAGTAATCCCCAAACCTTAGCCCTCAGATTATTGGGAATTCCAAACCGCACCAACTGCTTTAATTCTTTCTAGTAAGAGCAACGTGAATGAGAAAATTAAGAATTGAAATCGAGAAAGGATGACATACAGATTGAGAACTCAACTGTTCTTGGCATAGCATTTCCTGCTGAATATTTCAAAATCTCTTTCCAACGCTTTTGGTTCTGTTCAGAGCTGGTCAACTGTTCGTTGTAATGTTGATTCAACTGACCGCAAAGATAATGCAGCATCAATCCTTCGTTTATGTAGCAGTGTTTGAAGCCAAATGCATCCACGTGACACCCAGATTTGGCCATTCTGAAAAAAAATGTAACAAATTATAGAAGGAAAACTGCGGGAATTGATCTCTTGAGGACATTTTCTTACCCTTCAAAGGATGGCAAACCAGGATTGCTTTTCCTAGCTTCTTCCAACAATTTACTGACTCTCTCCTTGTGCTGAAACCATTTTAAAAATTGCAACTAATTTTGAGTTATGCAAAAGCAGAAATAAGATGTCCCGAATCATATTAATTTACTACGTAGATGGAAAAGCACTCTTTTTCGAGCAAATGCGTACCCTGGATCCTCCATAAATGGGTACTTCGATAAAATCTGGACCATCGCCACCTGCAATTCTTATAGACGATTGCAATAAAAAGACATAATCCCGTTTTAGTCGATCCAACTCCGTTTCCAAGTCATAAATTTTCCTAAAAATATACTCATTGTAAGTCAAAATGCTACAAATATTTCAGTACTGCTAGCATACCAAAACTTACTGAATCTGCTGTGAAAATTTCATTTGTTCCTGCTGCCACATTCGTGATAACTTCAAAATCTCCTCATTCAAGAATCTATTCTGATTTTGTATTATTCGACACTTTTCTTCAAGTCGCTGAGACCCTAGATTCGGACTTGCACAATTCAATTCCTCCATCATCAGTCTGGATCAACATATAAAACGTTTAGATTTTAAGACCTATTCCAATATCTCAACGTCCGATGATAAAGGTCCCGAGGAACGTACTTTTTGTCCCTATTGTCAACCATTCGACTTTCTAGATGATGAATGGTGACATCTTTCGAGTCCAGGACTCTCATTAAACCTTCCTCTCTATTCAGGGCTTTTGCTAATTCCAGTTGAGAAGTGCTGAAAATACATAAAATATCAGCAATGCACAGATCTTTTATCAAATTGATAAAGTCACAAATGCTGTTCAAAATAAAAACGCTTACAGCAAATCTTCCTGTAATATCCTCAGCTGTTCATTGTCGGACAACATAGCTCGACTTGTACGTAAAATCTCAGCT
Organism: Proteroiulus fuscus; assembly: GCA_034700285.1. Lineage (NCBI taxonomy): Eukaryota > Metazoa > Arthropoda > Diplopoda > Julida > Blaniulidae > Proteroiulus > Proteroiulus fuscus. Next base: position 13,288 of record JAQIXP010000663.1, read on the forward strand.
TCATCTTCATGTAACGTCCTATAGGAATTCCCACAGGAGCAAATTTAATATTCAAATCAAATGCAAAGGGGAAATTACCCTTTAAACTAAAAATTCCATAAAAACGACTCAACTGTACAGGGCTCGGAGTCCTGACGGGCTCCTCTAGAGTGCTTAAGAGCAGACCATGAAGTAGTGCAGGTGAATCGAGGGACCTGCACTCATCGTTAACCATGCGTGGCGATAGAGACGGGCTAACAGCGGGCATCCGGCCCCCGAAGGACGTGTCCGTATCTTCCGAATCGGTGGTGGCAATTGAACCGCCACTGCAAGTACGAGAGCGATGCTGAAAAAGGGTGCTTAGATCCAGACCACTGCCTAAGACATTAAAGGCAGAGAATAAAAGTTGGGCAAGAGAAATGATTAGATTACCACTTCCTAATCTCACCTGTTTTGATGCTCCCAAGATCCACGCTCTGCCGCAGAGAATGATGGAGCACTTTCTTCCGAAAATTATGGGACAGCGGAGAAACTGAAGACGAGCCGGAAGAAGAAGAATTCTGTTCTCTGACGGATTGCGATCGCAGAAGACCGCCGAATAAACCTCCTCCGCCCCCATTCTCCGCACACATTGCGCGACGTATCATCTGCTGGATCTCTTGGTCACTCTTTTGAATCACAACAAAAAGAACGGGTGATGATTGCGTAGGCATTGATCGATACTAGTTATATTAACTAAATTACCGGCAAAGATTCCTTTCTTTTTAATTCCGCCCTTTCTTTGAATTCTACAGTCCTTTGGTCCACAATTATAGTGGACTTATTGTTGAATGAATCTCGTTTCGCCTGATTTAAAATCAACAATTTATAAATATATGGCCACAGCTTGTTTTGCAAATGTTCGGACATCGGGTCTGTTATCCGGCAGCACCAACACCACCGGAATGTTACGGCTAGCGAACTGTCAGATAACAGGCCCTATGTCCAAAAATTATAAAAACCATTATAATTTATTAATTTAAAAAAAAATGTACTAAAATTCCAATAAATTCGAACGACTAGTTTTATTAGCCTGACTTCAATGTTTTTATTCTACATTTCTTGGAATGATTTTTACTAAAAATACCTGCAATGCCAATAACCAAATCATGGTCGATTCGTGAGTTTCTGCAGTAAATATGTGTTCTTTGCCTTGGGAACTGGCAAAATACAAAAAAAAAGTTTCTTATATCAATGCAAGTTTTCAAATTACATTCTCAGTTGTTTTAATTTTCGTATCTATAAAAAGTCTGGGGGAAACAAATCAAAAATTGTGAATGTCTGCTAATTTAGAAAGCAGTGCAAAGCTTTACGACTATATAAAAGCAATTTTGTCAGTATTTGGTTTTTGTACCGTTTGTAGGCAATGACAATAGTGCGTGCCGTTTTGAATTACAAACAGGATCAATTTTATTTTTTCCCCAAAATGTCCTCAACCTTGATAGCTCGATCATGCTGAATTTTGAAATACCGTACTCGATTTCATCTCTCTATCTCTCTCTCGCTCGAATGCACTATGTCTACTTTTTTAAAACGTACAGTATAATAGAACTAAACATGGGATGAAATTGAATTTTCTATGTCGTTCACAATTGAATTCGTTTACTAATAAAAGAATTAAGGGAAGGGAAGGGAAGCAAGGAGGTGGAGAATTTGATTTATTTTGAAAGGCTTTTTGATTAAATAGCTTGCAATAGCTTGCAAAAGGTTGCATGTATGTAATCATGATAGTCAATGAAAAATGCACAAAAAAGAGCTTTAAATAGAATTTGCCATTGTTTCTATGGAAAAACACTGTACACAAAAAGAAACTAAAATCCAGCAGTTTTGGTTTATAAATAGGCAAAAAAACATTATTCACAAAAACTCAACAAGATTTTAATGAATATAGTGGACTTCTTGACATGCAAATTGCAGCAGACTTGCCCTGCCCCACTTTGTGAGGAAAAATATTGATTAACCTAGTTTAGAATTGGGGCGAACTCGCCATTTTGAGGGGCACATTTGTCTGGAACAGTGCACCTTTGTTTCTTCCATTTTTATTTCATTCCCAATAAAAAAAATCTGGCAATCAGAGCTAGACGATTTGCTTTTACTTACTGAATGAGAAACTGGTTAGGATTTTCCATATTAAGAGAAATGGCCGCTGCCCTCAGTTCCACGTGCCCTATGGGGGCCTTGGTGCTTGCGTCCAACTCATTTTTGTAGAAAAACAACTGACAATGGCGTTCGTCAAAAACAAACCATTGTTTCTTCTTCGCTTTAAACCGACCCAAGGCTAGAATAGTTCAAAAATGTCATAAATATTAAACACGGAGAATAAGAAATTGTCAAAAACTATAACAACACTCGTACGAAGTTAGACACAAATGCTAAATCAATAAACAAAAGAAGTTAAAGTGAAGCCTAAACCGAATAAGTTACCAACAAAAGATTGCCGATACTATCGTGCCATGTTGACTTATTATGATTATGCTACCCAGGCGCTACCATGCATAAGTTGTTTTAATTAATGCATAAGATCATCAACTTTGCCATACAGTTCTAAGATAAAGATGGAGGTTAGGGACCAATCAAATCTTATGTGTGGAGCTGAAACAAGCAAATGTAGCGATCCTGTAGCTGCTCTCTACAGGGTTTTAGTTATAAAATCACAGTTAAGAATATAATTTAAGGATTACTGGGCAATTCAAAGTATTAGCAGCTTCCAAGTAATAGCTAGTTGAACTCGAGTCGGGAACTATAAACTTGGTATCCGCAACTTATTGATTTAAACGAGGATTTGAGAAAACAGAATATCTACATTAAAAGGGCAACCACGGGGAGGAAAAATCGATTTGGTACAAAAGCCACTTCTGTCAGACTGGAAATGAACTTTTGTTGATAAAAATTTCCTTCCACACAAAACAGATTTCTTTAACAATGGTCACTTTGAATTGACATTTCTCAATTGTAGTTGCAGAAATGCTTCATTATAAGTGATTCACAAGAACCTGCTGATGGCAACTGATATTAAAAATGTAAATGGTGCACAGCTGGAATATGTTCGAAAAGTTCTAAATTAATTCTCAAGCAGTTTTATTGATTTAAAGATGTTTTCCCTTGCTTATAAAAACGGGTTTAATAAACAGGGCTGCAAATGCAATCTGTTTGTATCTTCCTATCAAATAGTCTGATTGACAAGCAAAATAAACAAGAGACTATAAAATGCTCCATCTTCTTACAATGAATCTTTAGATATTAGTAATTACTGTTAGAAAGTGTGAAGACAGCCATTCTAATTCCATGCATCCAGCATGACATCATTCAAAGTTTCCAATCAGTGACATTTAAATGCATGCCGTGTTATTCAAAGGTAGGCTGTAAATTGTTAGCATTTGTCTACAGCTATACTTCTTGCATTCTAACAATATGCTTAACTACATGGTTTGCAGTCTTGAAATGCTTAGCATTTATGACAGTCGAAACCCCTTGCATTTTGCTGTGGAATAGAACTTAACTTATAACGTTAGCAGTTCTGTCAGTCAAACTGAACATTTATTTATATTTGTATGTTTATTTTTATAAAAACAACACAGCTGTAGCCTAGACATTAACGAAAACAAAATAGTGTTTTCCACCAACTTGATAATTTACCTATCCCCACACTATTTATGATTGCACCACTCAAGTGCAGTGGCCGCCAGACGAATCAGTCTTTGTTGGCATATCTAATAATAGCTTTTTTAGCAATTGTCAATTTTATATAATTTTAAATAACTAAACTATCAATCAATTTCAAACTGCAGGGTAATAAAACAGGAAAATTAGCTTATTAGCCAAAATATAGATAAATGCATGGCAATAATATTTGCTACAAAACAGTTCATATTAAATATGCATAAAATGGTGTCAGTTATCAAAGTTTTAGTTGAACATTTTTGCATATTTATACCAAACACACATACGTTCACTTCATCCAAGCAATGTAGTTTGATTGGAATCTTTCATTTTTCCTAAAGCCTAAACCTTTATGATCCCCAGATCTACAGCTTTCCCACCTGATTTACTATACATTCCCGATTATACATCAGAAAAGAGCCATTTTCCTATAGTACATCCGATTTCATCCCCAAATGCGTGTTAGTAGGTTTACTGTTAAGTCTTTCATGAAGAGTATTCAGAGTATAAAACAATGAATTGCATTAACGTCATACAGCTCCGTATTACCTATACATATAAAAAGTTGCTCAGGTACTTACAAAGACATGTTCAAACACGCTTGTAAAGTAAGATTAAACCTCATAAAAAACTTGCAGCAAAAGTTAATTCGAGTGAAAGTAATCGCGTTTACTAATTTACATCAGAGCAGGACGGATTTCGATGAAACGAAACTACTAAACATTAAATGAAGCGTGCCAAATAATAGGTTTTCCTTCAAAATTAAACAAAAGTGGCCCAAATAAAAGGAGATTAATGACGCAGATTATGCGGCAGAATTTCATAAATTAAGAATATGCTGAGTTCCACATTTTTTCTTGGATTAGAGGCTGTTTTATCATGCAGCTCTTTAAACCCTATAACTTATATGCAATCAAATACTGGTATAGGCCTATACAATTTTGGGATATCGAAAACAAGATGTGCGTGTCTTTCAAACTAGCCCAATTTTTATAAAATTCAAATTCCTTATTGTTCTCATTTTAAGAAAACATCTCATCTTATACAATGCCCACTTGAAATCGATATACAAGTATGAAATAAAAGGGTTATGATATTAGTTTTTCGTCCCTCCAATCCGAGCCTTGCATTTTTTTTTTCCAACAGAGACCTCTAGAATTTGATGTCGACAACCTTCTAATATCAAAATCAATAACGGAAGGAGGCAATTTTGAGCAAAATATATATATATAGGGTTCACGTTGCCTTTGCAGCCATTTCTACTCACCACACATTGTCTACAACGATTCGGGATAGATTAAATCAACGTCGGTTACTCACACCAAACTGACTATATACAAAATATATAGGACCAGTAAGGAATGAGAGGGGGGGGGAATGATTTTGACTATAAAACTATATATGACCAGGGCTTCTTCTCGTTTCAATTCTCCTCATGTAACATACAACTAAGCAAATTGTAAACCTCTCCCACCCCGATCACAGTATTTAAAAAGTTAAAAATTATTTTTCAGAAATTTAATCGATTTAATTAGTTAACCAATCAAGTCTCCCATTGTCACAAATCGTCACACAAATCCGGACGCCCTCACCCCCATCCCCCTTCAGCGCGTGACGTCATTTATGGAAAGCCCCGTATCTTGTTTTGTCAGTTTCTACAAAGTTATCAATACTGGATCCATTAATAACATAAGCGGCCATTCGCTGCATACCTTTAACATTATCTTTATACTCCTGTTTCTTTGGTGCAGTTATTAATTAATCAGTTTAATTAATTAGCCAGAAGAAACTTGAGCAATTATTTCCTGTACGTGTCATACTAATATCTCCCAAGACTCGTATACCCGATATATATAATTATATGTGATCTGTGATTGGCTCACCTCCACTCGGTCGATATCCTAGATATCCTTGCAGACTGTGCCATCCAGACATCATTAGTGTTAATCAAGGGAACATTCCCTTATTATATGACCTAGAATTTAGTATATGGCGCTGCCAAATTCTCTTGACTGATGCAATCCTTCGCCGTGTATCCTGGTTCCACTTAACAGCTCCGTTTCACCGTATTTTGGACTTCTCCGCCCGGTGTACGTCCATCTCTGGTCGACATCTTCTGATGGGAAAACTAAAATAACAATTGAAAAATAAGCTATATGAATACAATTTCAGCGCCAATATATTTGATTGCAATTCAATGTTTACACGTCATCACGGCCTGCGTGTCTATAGGCCTATATTAAATCAGATGGTGGAATTATTCCACAAATGTGTGTGTACTTTCGTAGAAATATAACACACATGGATAGGGTATTCATTAAATGGGGCAAATAAAAGGTCAAAGTTCTCATTACTCTTCTATTGATTCATATTTTTTTTTGTGAAAAGCTAGGTCAGTATATATATAATTGTGGACTTTTCGTGCCTATTGAAATGTCAATAACAATAATATTATTGGCTATTATCACGCTCCAGTACATGACGATAACCCCATCATAAAAAGTACACTTTTCAAATTTTCAATTTGAAAAATAATAATTTTGTTTGAAAACTATAAAGTAGGCAATCTCTTATAGGCTAAATATATTTTGTACTAAAACGTATCCAATTAGTTGATTTAAACTATTATGAACCACTTGCATAGAAACATAACATTCAAAAAAGTCCACAGTATACACATGATAGGCTTACTTAATCTCTTCTGTTAAAAATAGAAACATCAATAATTTCATGCAAAGGACCATTTTAGAAATTGGGCACGAATCCATTACAGTTTTTATTTATTTTTTTATTTTTTTTAATTTTTATTTAGAAACTAGGCTATATTCGCAACTTTTTAAATAGATGCATGCTAAACTTAGTTATAAATTTTTGTTAAAACAATCATTGCATGACCCCCCCCCCCCACACACACACATAAATAATCCATGGAAATGGATCCTGTTTTGGCCATATCGTAAAGTTGGCGTACCAAGAATTAAAGGTTATCACTGACTAAGCATTATTCAATTGTAGCAATAAAATACTCAATGTACAGTTTGTGATGCTATAATGGTAGGCCTATACCATTAACCTATAACTATAACCTATAACTGGTTTTTTAAGATTATGATTTTAGTCAAAAAAGTTGATAAATTGTAACGTATAGTCATGATTATTATCCACAAGCTGCCTCTTAATGATAAACCATATACATGGAGAGACCATTTTGGGTATTGAGCTATTATAGTCGGCTTCAATAATTTCTGGTCACTTAATTTTCATCATTTGCAGCTGCCATACATGGTGGCTTTTATTGGTTCTCTTGGGCAAATAAACTAAGTTAGGATTCTTCTGCTGCTAAGATCCTAACTTATTGCCTGTATAGGTTTGGGTTTTAGAAGTAGGCAAATCAAAACTCATGCATAGTTTGCCTCATTCCCCCAAACCAATGCAAGCCATCATAGAAGGCAACTGCAATTGATGAAAATAAAACTGACGTTAGGTGGCAGACCCAAGTCAATAATAATTATTGAAAGCAACTTACTATAGTCTAAAACTCTACATAATTTTGCATTGGAACTTGGAGAACTTGTAGTAAAAACGGTCTCGCCACAAATTCACTAATTACGTGTATAAATTATGATTTCCCAGATTTTGAATTAATAGAACGTAGGCAGGTGTAAAGATAAGAGTGATGTCGTGATAAAGGTCAATCAGCCAATGTTGTAGCAGGTGCTATTGCAAAGTAACACTATGGTTTAGCTAAAGTCCCTGGGTTATAGGGGGGATATACTCTATATAAATGATAACATTGCACCTTAAAAAACTAATAAAACCTTATAAAACTAACAGACGAAAAGCCCAAGGTGAAAGAATACCAAACCTGCCAATAACAGCAATCCATCATTGTGTGTTTATGAGATTATTTATAATGAGGACTTTACAATTAAGTTTGCTGGCATCATAGAGGTTATCTACAGGGGTCAAACAATCGCCATAAGTGAACTGGCACTAGTATGTAGGTGGATGTGTATGCAAGTGTCACCTTGCAGTTACCACAGTTGAAAAACCCAATTGATCAAAAAGATGGGTTTGTCGAACAGATGGAATTATTTGACATTAAACATGCGTCCATAAAGACCACGCAACAGGGATACCTTATAATAAGCATAGAATATATAGGTTAATATTTTTACAGAAATCTTTTCAGAGCAACACCATTCAACATTGTCTCGCCACTTCATTTAAAAGACAACTTTGCAGAATTCGGTCTTTATTGACGGTTGAAGCGTCATTTCGAACACGGAAACGCATTTGCAATTGGCAACGAAAAGAGAACTGCTGAAGGGATCCATCATCTTGAGATTCCCTCAAGAGTGCAATATCCCATGCAATACAAAATTACCAAACATCAAAAGAGTGAGGAATATTATCGAACCAACAATCGATTAGATTCCCTCCCAGAAAACTTCCAAACGACGTGAAAGTGAGGAAGTGCTGCTGTTTTCTTGCAAAAGTCAAGTTTCCATGCATGCATTCATTAAACGGTCAAAGTTTAGGCCTATACATCGGAAAAAAAATACATTATTTAACTTGCAAGAGGACGAAAAACAATGTATCATTGTGATGTATGAGTTGTCAAAGATATAGTTGCAAATATTATAACTGCACTGTCCTGAAGAAATGTTTTTTATAAAATGGATTCAGTGTAGGCCTACATTCCTATTTCAGCAAATCAAACGCTCATATTTTGAGCCCCATTTTGGAACAAACTTCTTCAGGACAGTGCAGCTTTAAGGGATCATCCATATATTACCTTTTTACAGATTTTCTGCAATCCTACATAGGTCTACTATAGGCCTACAGCCAAACATTCAACATTTGGTTCATTTATTCCTCACACTTCTTTGACCAGAAACGGAATTAAAATGTAGGCTTTAAAAATATTTTCTCTATAGACAAAATACTGCCGTAGCCTATATTTGATATTTGGCATTATTATGCCTATGTTCCTTATTCGTGAGCTCGCACTGTCCTGAAGATATTTTGTTTTTAAATGGGGCTCAGTGCACGTGCATATGCCAACTAACCAAATGCAATTAGCACGTGCTTGGAGCCCCAATTTGGAAGAAAAATTCTTGAGGACAGTGCAGCTTTAATACTAACGACGTAAGTCTATAGAGCAAAATCCTTTAACGAAAACTATGCAAAGTTTCGCTTGCAAAACTATGGGAATATTTGCAGCGTTTTCAATTTGCCACTAAAACAACAGTTTGGCTATAGATTATCTCAGAAATTACTTTAAGACACATACTTGGCATTTTGCATACTTATTCCAATAACTGAGTAGCTTAATATTCACTTTGTACAGTTAAAACATATTTTGAAGGGAAGATAACCCTAAATAACCTTTCATCAAACGACTTAACAGTAATAAGTAGGAATGCGTTCCCATACAATATAATATACCCATGCACGTTACATGTATAAGTCTATAGTAATCAAAATAATAGAAAGTAATATGCATTCAAAATTGCCCTTGATTTGTAAATTACGTCATCAGGTTGAGCTTTCCCATGCTCAAAATGGTCGCTATTTATTTCAAATTGGAAGGCATTATGGACTTGAACTATTGCATGGTATAGGAAAGCTCTGCCTTTTATACGCCAGTTCAGTGCATGGAAAATCTATAATGTGAGAATAATTTAAACTTTGTCATTAAATAGCTACCTGGTATACAACATATAGTTATTAAGAGTTTATAGAATGCAGTTATTTTTCACTAATGTTTTGTTTAAGTTATATATTTTTTGGTCTATCGCATTGAGCTGCTGTATCACTCCGCAACGTTCGCCACAAATTAAACAACATTATCAAACAAACCCTCATAATATTTCATCTGCCACTATCCCATCAACGTCTATAAATGGATAGGCCTACAGAATGAATATTTGTTCAATATTGAAAGGATTCGGTGAAAATATTGTAAACATGATGTGATTAATATTTGAAATGTATAAATTATTAACATGTATATACATGATAGTGTTATTGACAGCTTTTTAATGGATTGTCAGTTCCCCAAAGATATACTTAATTAAACAACTCAAAAAACCAACCAGCCCTGAACCCATGTTTCTACACGAAAATTACGAGTTTGAAAAGAAAATATGATCAGCTTTTCATAAAGCACATGGGAACGATTTTATTGAATAATTTATTAAAGGAAGGTATAGGCCTATAAAAAAACGAATAATAGTGTTTTTTGTGTATACTAAATGATGACAACATACTTATGGAGGTTCAGTTTGTAGGTTAGTTAGAAATTTCTAATTCAATAACAAAATCATACAGGGCCTATAGTATGCAGTATGTTAATGGCACAAAGGCCTAATTTTTAAATAAAAATCATGATTGCATGCATGCATGATATAACGTGGCTTCAACATTGTACATTACCGCATAACCAGAATTTTTTTTAAGTTTGGGGATAAGGTTAACCAGCTACGAAAATCCAGTTTCATATAAAAAATATTTATTGTTGCTTAATAGCCTTAATTCATTTTGTCTTAATCGAGCACAAAATTTAGGGA
>JAQIXP010000664.1:0-23539 GCA_034700285.1 Proteroiulus fuscus
TACTGGGCGGCCATTTTTGCTGGCTAAGGGGGTGGGGGCAATTGCCCCATTCCCCCCCCCCCCTTGTATCCGCTCTTGAGGTACAAGTGCCCAGGGAATATATAGGAATTGTCCAGAAGTATCTGCCAAGTTGGCAGTCAGTGGTTTTATTTCTCAGAAAAACAATGTCCATTAAATTATCCATTATTTGAAATAACTTGGCTGTTTACCATTGGTTTCGTTGTGAATGACTATGGAGCACTTCATTTTGGTTTAGATTAATTCATTAATATCCTTATTTATTTAACTCTAGTTGCAATTAATAAATAAGCTATTATAACGACTTAGGCTTATTCATGACTTCAATTATGTTTAGCTATCTTAATACTTCAACATTTATAATTGAATGAGGAAGCAGAATGAATCACTGATACCAACTAAAAACTTGAATCACTTGGTGTATAACCACTTCATCTCAATCACAAATGCCAACAAAATGTTATAACATGAAATGACAACAGGCATTCACTAGAATTGCAAAACACTACAAGTGTCTGGCTAGAAAATGCTGGTTTCCCCTATTTTGAAATACTTTGCATCAATTTAGGTACCCATACTGGGTAAATCAGATACTGAAATGAAACTATGACCCAACGCAGGGATGCAAAATTTGTAAAAAAACAAACAAACAAACAAACAACAAACACTCAGGATTTAAAATGGTTAGGAACTATACGTTGGAACCTTAAATGAGACTTTGAAGTATTAATTTTATTCCTATTGATATTGGATTTGCGGATTATAGGATTCTGAGATGAATTCAATGGAGTACGTATTGCATTTAAGCTTCCAATCATTTCAAATAAAATTTGTTTTAATTTCCATTATCAAATAAATAAAAAACAATTGCATGGGCATTGTTTATATTTAGTATTGTTGGTAGAATTAAACAAAATTGGAAAGTGGCAGCCATCTTAGACAATCTACGTTGCGAAAGGCATATAATATATGCAAATGAATAATTATTTCTATGCAGTGTTGATACATTTTGATGTGTAGGCCTATTTATCTGACAAACTGGATATCTTATATATTATAAATTGAATTTTATAAATTATAATGTCAGCTTATAAGTTTGGATTCTGGCAAGAAGGCCATATGGATTTATTCTTATCATTATCTGTGGATTAAATCAGAGTTTGTATAACGAGATCTATTATGCAGAAACAACAAGCTTAATATGCGATAAATTGTATATATATTTATATAGGCTGTTGGTCTATGCAAATGTCTTGTTGTTTGGATTTTCACTTAAGAACCAACTGAGTTGTCATTGACCCTTGTTACATGATTCGCCCTGCTCATTTTCTCTCTGCCATTTACCTGCATGCCCATAATCTATAGATTTTTACGTTCTTCTAGTAATTTCTTGAACTGAAAATAGCAAAAGAACAAATCCTTATCGAATGAGTTGGCATGAATTATGTCTTGTGACACACCTTTAAACTAATTGCCAGATTCCCACATGAAGTTTTAAAAAAACTTTTAATTGCCAGGGAGTGCGTGGCAAGTTGTGAATATAACCTATATTTTCGTTTTGGTTCAAGGAATTATTCGATACGTAATTGAGATAGTTCTTGAAAATAATAATACTAATAAAACAATTTGTTAAGCATACATGTTTAGTGGAAGTTTCAATATCTGCAAGCCTTGTAATGTTTACTTGATCTAATTTAAAGAAAAACTCAATCAACTAAAGAGCTGTTTTACTAAAAAGCCTCATGTAAAGTTATACTATTAAAGCATGAGTTCTTATCTTCTGAAATTGGCACTATATAGTTAATTAATTAAGCTCATAATTAAAAGAAGTGAGGAAAATACCACTCCATGGAGATGGCCATTTTTGCCAACTTGTGATGTCATAATAAAGACTTATGATGTCAGCTATATGCTTTTATATAGCTAATACTGAGAATAAGGATGTAATGTTATAATTATTAAAATTTGGCAGCAATTTCTGAAGACAAAGAACTCTGGCAGTGTTTTATGATTATGCTTCTCTTTAGTATGCAACAACTTCAAATTGAGATGAATTTTCTGAATTAAATGCCCATGGATTGAATCCACTTGCATAACTAACTAATTAACTAATTAAAAGAAGTGAGGGAGATACCAGTCCATAGAGATGGCCATTTTTGCAAACTCGTGATGTCATAATAAGACTTATCCCTGGTTAGTTTTTCCCTGGTTTGCATTTTTATAACTTTTATGTTAAAAAAAACTCCATGAAGTTTTGGAAATTATTGAATTTTATCTGATTATATGATGGTTTCTCATGGTTGGATGGTTGGCTATTTAGTATTCATTCTGTTTGGCTAATTTTCACTATTCCCATGCAGATTTGTTTTCTAATAAGTCAATAGGTGACTTGGTTGATCATCAATCTTTAAAACTCTTTTGGTACCCTTCTTGTCCAGTGTGCAACAATACACTTATGAGGCATATTTCTAAAGGCCATGTTTTAATAGTTGCTGAAGACAGAATTTGACTCTGGGCAAGTTTGTAGTTTATCTTGACAATGACTGATGACTTGCTAATATGCCACATCACGAGATGTAAGGTATTAAAGGGTTTTTTCTTGTTTTGAATACATTGGAGAGAAGCGGAGTTGATGAGCCCTGAGCAGGCCAATGTTCTGCTGCCCTTCATCGTGTTCTTGTAAGAATCCTGTAATTTCTGTATAACATCATGCATTTAAGCATCATGTAAATGCAGTTTTCTTTTTTTAAACCACGTTGGAATTTCGCCCCCTCCTTTCGCTAAATTAAATAAACCTGTTGTATAATTACAATGTATAGCCCAAGTTCCCAACGTTTACGAAGTAACAAAACAAATTATAGGCTCTTGATCAATGTGTAAGTGGAACTTCACTATGATATAAGAGAAAAACAACCTAATTTTCAATCTTTGAGATATGGTCAAGTACATTTTCTTTGATTTGTGTAAAAAAAAATTTATATGATATAATTCAATTGCATCAGTGCAGGTTGAAGCAAACTTTTCATAATCCAGGGTTTCAGTAGCATGGTTAACCAAGTGATTATAGTCGATTGAGTTTCGGAGGAGAAAGTGGGCTATAGATATGGAATAATTAATAGTTCGGATCTTAATTAGAATAAGCATTTTATAAGAATCAACATACAGCCTTTGTGGCCGTGGTGTTCCAATGATTAATGTAGTTTTTCTGAAACTTTATCCCTAACAAATTACTGCAAAAACAACATTAAAGTTAAAACTGATACTTGAGTTGAATACTTAAGCATTAATTGCATGGGTGGGGTTTCAGTTATGGGTCAGTTTGAACATGGGTTGTTTTTGCAATAGTTTGTTAGGGAGGCCCTTATTTCTGACTCACTCTGAAGGGTTTATGCAGAAATCATAAAACTTGTGAGAACTAATTCTGTAAAGTAAAACTCAAGTGGAATTATAACGCTAGGTGGCATGCATGAAGCACTGTAACTTTACTAACCTTGGGTTAACCTTACATTTATGGCAAATATTGCACCTTACCAGAGGTTAACGTGCATGGTGTTAAGTTTTAACTCCTGTTGGTGGAAAGCCAAATATAAGAAAATTAAACAATAATTTGCATATTATTCAAACTATCCCAGAATCTCGTTTTTGTTTCAGAAAATAACATGCATGCTTGGAATTTGTGTAGTGATTCACATGCACTTAAAACCAGGCACCTGTAATATTTGTTTATTAGTTTGTATCTTTTGTCAAGAGTTTTTTTATAACTGTTTTGAGTGGTGAGAGTGCCCCATGTTTGCACAAGCTAACTTTTCCCACTACAGTGACTAGTTTTACTAATAAATGTAATAAGTGTACAATTTTTCAAGGTTAATACTGCTTATAGATTGTTTACGTTCGACGTTCTGTGTAATTTTGTACTATATAGTTCCCGCCGAATAATTTTGCTTATTTTTTTTTAACGCAATCTCATGTGAATTAACCCGATTATAAGTCCGTGAGACGAAAATCCGCTACATGAGATGCATTAACACGCAATATGTGCAGTTTCACCTTAATAAGTGCCATAATAACGGTGTACACATTTCTTCTTGCTTTCATATAAGGGTTATTTTTTCTACCTTAATTTTTTTTCCTACATTTCTTTAACCGTGAAAGGATCTACGGTCAAAGACTTCAATATTGAACGTCGACCGAGAAAACAAAATGAGTGTTACATGTGAGTGCCCAAATTTTGCGAGTACAAAAGAGGGGTTGAGACTTAGAAGATACACTGAATGAAATCTCTCAGAGCATGCAGTGTATTATATAGATAGTTATTTACCTCAATCTAGGGTACAATGGCAGCTTAAAGCATTGTGGCGCGACGGAGTTGTGTGTACTTACTTGGACCATACTGACTCAGTTTGATGACTCGGTTTATGTAGAAATTAAGATTTCAAACAAAGGTGAGATGTATCACATAGTTGCCGATTGAGATTTATAAGGTTGCTGTGCTCAAATCGGTGTTGATGAGCCTGTTTTGCCCAAAATTGGCTAAGGGGCATCCTTGCAGCCAAAATACTTTTAGTTGCAAAGTGCTGGTGACAAGTTGTTGTGAAATATTATGAGGAAAGTATACTTTTGGAAGCCTATTAATGATTAGTGATAACTTGTTATTGTGGTATTCAATTAAGAGTGCGTGTAGATTGTAGAATGTGATAGACTGGAGAATAGACTGTGAGAGTTGAACAAATATTTTGTGATAATAATAATATTTATTCCATTCCAAATGGAAGGGGTGACTGACTACATTAAGCTTAAAAATATTTTTTTTTACTTTCCCACTCCCCCATCAATCTTAACATTATATATTAATGCTCAACAACAAAAAATGCAACAATTCTTACATAAAACTGGGACGTTGTTCAGAAAGTTGGAAATACTTATGTAAGATCCTGAATCACGGAGGATCAGAATCCATAGGATCTCCTTTCTTTACATAAGGTTAAGAAAAATTGCTTAATTGTCATCGAAAAAAGGGAAATGGCTTTCAACTGTAAAATTGGATGTGTGTTGAGAAGCTGCATGAGAACTGTTTTAAATCAGTAAACAAGCAGCATCAACAAATTGTTTGATAAATTGTTAAGTCTAGCATACTTTCTAAAATATGGCTCGTACAGTTAAAAAATGGAGTAAAATGCAGTTAAATGTCAATTTTGTAATTGATAAAGTATTGGTGAAGGGATTGGTAATATCTACTTTTTAGAATGTTCAAAACTGTCAGTGTTCTTTTTGAAAATTTAATTTATTAGCATTTACCATATGGCAGAACTTTATTAAGTATTCAATTTAATTTATTAGTGAAAGATAATTTGCCTCCACCTGAAAGTATAGACATAGTTCTCCACTAAAAAAAACACCTTTTAAATATAGGAAATATTGTATTTTAAGTGTATATACGAGTATATACGCAGACTATTCAACAATCCTTCATAAGGAGATTCATAATCATAAGCTTAATTATTTATTCGAAAGTTTTTAATGAGTGGTAGTGAATCTCAAGGGAATCAGTCATAAATGATATAAGTTTTCTATATAATTCCTTGCCATGAAGATTGTGTTTAATGGAAACTCTAGATTCTATGAAATGTGGATTAAAATTGAGACAATTTCAATATGGAATAATATTTTTCAAGAGTCTGAAAAAAAAATTTTTCAGATTATAAAAATGTGCTTGTAGGACTCAAGTGCGTTAGCTTCGAAGCGTTTTTAATTTTGTTGGCATTTTAGTTATGATTCAGATTATATACAGAAACATGTAGCATTTACTAGTAACATGACAGGCTTCGTAATTGAAATTTTGGATATTGGTTACACCAAATTGATTCGATATGTATGAAATCCTAGGATGCAAAAAGTTTCGTGCAGATCGTATTTCTTTTTTTTATTTCAAACACCTTTGCCTCTTAAAATTTCACATTTTGAAAATCACCGTAATCATACGCTTTTCTTATATAATTTCCGTATACACAATGTAATCATAATAGCAGCGCAGGTAATATGCCTGGTTATATGCAGGTGCACACTTACATTCTCTTCTTCTCAAGTTTTTTTTTGCCACATTTTCTGGCGTTTTGACCCCTCTAGGATGTTCCCTTGACCCCCTTCTTTGCCCGACATTTTCAACAGGCTCCTTTAGATGAAGTGATTATTCACGTTTTTTTTTGCATGCCTTGGGCGCCTGTCAATTTTCTCCCATACTTTCTCTCCATTTGTAATTATCTTTTTGCTCATATCTTTTCTTTCTCTGGCTCTCAAGAATCTCTTAAGTGTCTACCTCGTCCACCTTCATTGTTATGAGAATAGAATAACTGCAACGAGTTATGGTTGAATGACCGAAATAGTTGAGGTTAAGATGTGCATGGCCATGATAAATCTTTGCTACAGCATTAATAAATGTAGCCCTATGCATGTGAGCTGCAAGTACCAGTAACTTGTTGCAATACGTAATCATATGGAATGTTCTTGTTGTCCAATTCAATTTATCAAGTTTTGATGACAATTGTTTGGCAAGCTTACCACTATAACATAGTCAATAAAATAGTATATTAAATAATGTCATTGGACTAGTTATAAGTCCATAACCAAAAAAGAACCAGGAACCATTTCTTTTTTTCGATTAGTTAGTTAATTAAAAATGAGGTGAATAACCCTGCTTGATTACATGTTCATTCTCGTTTTTAAATAGCAATACAAATGTGAGAATGTATATACTAGATTAATTTCCATGAGTTAATTTAGCACCCAATGTAGTCTGGTTATCTAAAATCCATATCCACGATCATCCAAGATCATCTTCACTCGTATAAATCAATCTAATCACTTACCAGTAATCTTTTCAAAAACGTTAAAAAAAAGATTGGTAAAAATCACTTCTTTACGAAAAATGATTACATTTTTTCCTGGCCAAAACAAATGAATGCAAAGTTGAAAACAAAATTGAAATTTAACCAATGTGGCCACTTGTGTAAACTAGAAACTTGTACATTTGAAATTCCAACCATAATTTAGGTCCAGTGACATGGCAAAGTAGCCATTCTACTCCACGTAAGCTGTAATTTGAAGTATAAACGAAAGGTTGTGTAAAGGTGTTTGAACCAGTGTGCAACTCTTTTTTTTTACATCCTTGTAAAAATAAGTTAACACACTGGTTTTTGTTTAAGTAAGCAAAACATTGCTTCAGTGTGACATTCTGTCTGCATCTTTTTACAAGTTGAGGATAGTTTTCTGAAGGAAGTTTATAAGAGGAAAGTTTTATCACGCAATTAAGTGTTGTTTTAATTCCTTTAAAAAAATTACCTGGTTGTAAAGGGTAATGGAAGTGTTAGAAATGCCCATCAATCCTGCTTCCATTATTTTGGTAGTAGATGTTATAAGCACTGGATCAAAGGCTTTGAAAAAGTGCAAGTTATTTTTAGAAGTCCTCCTTTTTTTTGCTAAACCCATTAACTTTTCGTTGTTTCGTGTGCATTTTGATAATACATGCACGGTTTACAAATCAACCTGTTTGGCTTGTTTTCTGTCTCAGCCAATCGTGTTCCTACTTTCTCTAGTTTTTTTGTGTTTCTTTCAAAGTAATTGAACAATCGTGAAACCGTCCAGTCTCGGGTTGTGAACCTCGAAAACCCTGATATTACCGCGAGGGTTTTTCGTCCCTTTACTCACCTTGGCTTTGAATTTGAAGTCATTGTGCCATGACGTAGGTGGTTCATGCTAGCATTTTTTTTTAATTCAAAACACATCATGATTACTCCAGTAAAAATCCACACTAACAATGATGAAGGCAATCTGAATCTATATACAACCAGCACCACCCTTATTCAAATGATTCGCCTATTACATTGTTATTTATATAGTCTACTGACTGACTGACTGATCTTATACTTAACGTTACATCTGACGAGATAACTGACCATTACTCTTGAATTAATAATGCAATTATGAAAACACCCCCAAAAAATTAAATGCATCGCTATAGTGTCAAGAGATAAGTCATATATGAAAGGTCCACCAACTCTTCAGCATTTTCACCCTGTTATAGCATAAAATTATAAACAACTCTGAATGTATATTATTTATAAATTTTCTCAGAAGAAATGCTTAAAAGTATGATAAAATAAGCAAATTGCCGTAATTTTCTCAAACTGAAACAAAAGTTGTATTACTATATGTATGATTATATGTGATAACTCTGAGAATAGGGTAATGCAAAATTCATGTAAATGTGATTCAAAATAATTCATCGCTTCTAATTTTGGTTTTGTGTAACTCATGTGACCGATCATGGTTTCAGACTGAAGTAATACATTGCCCATATAATATAAAATAAGAGACTGCACGATAATAAAACAACCTAAACTAAGGGTCTGTCCACCCTGTTACACGGACTTTTAAGGTCAGTTGCCCGTGCAGAAAAAAAATTCTTATAGAAAAGAGTAACCAGTTTATATTTTACTTGCTGTGTTTCACTTACACATTATTCAAAGGGCCAGATGATGTCTGCCCACAAATTTTCTTTTTTATTGCTTTTGTACTTATGCTATCATGAACTTTAAAATTGCTATAAGATTGATCCTGAGGAAATGGGTAGTAATTTTTGGTAAGCGAAATTTTAATCTTGCGATGCATCCAAAATGGATCTACTCAAATACGGGGAAATCATTGCCGGACAACAACGTAATGCGCAATCAATACTGACCTCTTGGCCTTTAGGTGGCGATCGTTGATAACAAATGCGTCTTGCACTTTTGCTGTCCTTATTTTTTAAGTGCTAAAATTTGTTCATTTTATAATGGATAATTTGTAACCGTCCACCATGAACTTATGCTATAATTGTCTATTTAATATTTTTTGTTTATTTTTTAACTTTGGTATTTTTGAAAGGGTTGAAAATATTCTATATTGATATTCGATATACCATTGGTCCATGAAGAATATAATAAGCAGAAATCACCGGACCATTTAATTATTAGAAAATAAATAACTGTGGTAAAATGCATTGGGTAATATTGGTGTATAGGAAAACGTTTTCCATAAGCTAAAGGTACGTCCACACTATATTGCATAGTACATATAGTTATATTACATGATGCCATTTTGCTTGGCATATCATCCATGTTGTATCATTCCGTAACACGTTTTATTACAAGTTGTACAATAAACTTATAACCAATTTCGTTATATAACTATGTTTTGTGATAGTGTGGATGCGCCTTAATGCTTTTCAAATAGAATCAATTATCTATCCATGGAAACTATACTGGGTATTTTTAATTCATATATTTCTCGTTAATACACATAATGTAGTTAAGCCATTTTATATAAGCTTAGTTCTAAGTAAAGTTATGTCTACACATGACAGTTAATTAGGGCTGCAATTAATTAATTGTTGTAATTTTGTTTCCTCTGACAGATATTCTCTCTAAATCTAAAACCGACCACTGCCGTATACGCGTGAGACGTTAATTGAGGTAATTATTGACACCCTATTTCTATCGGGAATAGAAAAAAGTTTATTTTTGTGGTGCAGTAGTTGTACGTACTGTGGTGTCAAGTATGGTCTAACTCTGGGTCAAATTTTATATATTAATTGTTGGGTTAAACCGGTGGCAATTGGTAAAGAAGTCATGGTGGCGGTGGTTGTTGTTTGTGTGTTCTTGAATAGCAGCCATGTTGGGTACAGGACTGTTTAATTAGCATAAACAATGTGAAGTTACGTGATATCATGGTGGTTTTATGTGTAGGAGGATATTGTCCTAAATTGTGGTCAGTGTTGTCCCATAAATGGAAATCGTTTTATCTTCAGTCTGGGTGTTGGTGGACAAGGTCTGTGTTATATACATCGTGTTGGTTTTTTATGTTAATTTATTATACGTGTACATTATTTATCATTATTATTATTCTTTATCTTATTTTATTTTTTGCTCTTGATTAATAAACCTGTAAAGCTTTTTGGACCAAATTGTTACAGCCGTAGAATATACGCGCCAGTAACATTTCTTCGACAACAAATGGGAACGGCCAGTTCCGTTTTTGTTTTGCCTATATGTGTGAATTGAAACTTCTTCGAAATTGTCACAATTATTGTTTCACATGAGTGGGTAAGCTAAGTCAAGTGATACAGTATAGTGACGTATCAATGTCTATAGTATATAATCTATAATGTGTTCCACCTATGAGTTATTATACAGGGCGAGTCAGAAACATTTAATAAGTTAGTTTACTTTCAGGACAATGAACTTTTTGCCTTTTTTATAAGTAAATATATAGGGCCTACTATTTCCATCTTATCTGTGCGTCATTCAGGTTTTTTTTTTTTTAAAAAAAAAAAGAACTAATCTATCAACAAACTTGCACAAATATTAACTTTTGAATTTTATGTAATATACGAGCCCGTATACATGCATATAACTTAGGCTATGTCAGGGGTGGATACAGGATTTTGCTAAAGGATGGGGGGGGGGGGGACAATCGTATATATATATTATATTGGAGGAGAGGGCAATTTTCTCTGGATACCGGGCAGCAATTTTTGATGGTGAAGGAGGGGGGGGGGGGATTGCCCCCATTATTCCCCCCTGTATCCACCCTTGGGCTATGTAATATCCAAAACCAGCAGAACCTTGCACGGTTGAAAGCTTCGAAGTTGAAAGTATGTAATCATTCTGCTTGCTATAAATTGTAAGAATCTTAATTGCAATACTTCGTAAAAATGACTTTTTTAAGTTATATTGAATTCTTCAATAAGATATTTATTATGTATATATATTTAGCATCATAAATGAAAATGGCAATAAAGCAACATTATATTGCCATTACTGGTGACAGTATTTTCACCATATTTCTAATATACCAGTATGACCAATACCAACAACTATATAATATCGGTTGTTTTGGGCATATATATGTTGGCATTTGCAATGGATTTTACAATGCTGGTATTATAGTGCAGATATATAGAATGCGGGTCCCAATATATCAATTTGGTCAAATTTTACGATACCAATATACCATTATGCTCAATAATACAAGTTTTGCTGGTATAGGCCTATATATTTCATATTGGTATTTTCCATTTAGATATCTGGAATGCTTCTATCAGTAAATTCTATTTCACTCACTCAACACTTTATAGTAATCATGCATTCACTGAATTATGTTTTCACTTTATAGAGATGTTAGTGCATGGGTATTATATGTTGGGCAAGAGGTAGAGCACGATTGGTCAAGAGGTTTCTTTATTAATTACATCGAACTATGGAACTCCCCATGTAGCAACCACTTGGTTTTGTGATTTGTAATTTATTTCATTATTAATAGGCCCTATTATAAAACTTGGGTTTAGCTTAAATAATAAATTAAGGTTGCCGGCCTCATTTCTAAAATCCATGCAAAAAAGGTTTGAGGCAAACCAAAATAAAATACACTATCATTATACTTACAGCATTCTAAATGAAGGTTCTCATCGTCCCCCCTTATACAGGCCTTAACTGCATGGCGGCTTCATTAAAGATGTAATCTAAGACACAAAAAACAATGACTCTGAACCCTTCCATCCATGATAAGTGGAATGCAAATTTAAATACAATTATTAATTAAGTAACAATGACTTGCATCTCTCTGAAACCTAAAAACAATGTGATGGCATGGGTGTCCATGCTCTTATAGTTTCTGTTGAACTGGAAGCTTTGGTTTATACGCATATACATTTTCTAAAATCTTAATTAGATAGGGTGCATATGTTGACTTATTACAGCGGCAGCTATTTAGGGAAAATTTAAATCACCTGGGGGAAAACCATGGGGTTACTAAAACAAGAAACATTAGCATATAAATCTTGAAGAAAAAATCTTTAATTAAATCAAGAAACCTTGAAGTGTTTTTTTTTTTTGGTTTTTGGATTTCCAAGACTTTTTTTGCAATTAGTAGTTTACATTTCGTTAGTCTTTTAATGTAGGGAGATGTGATGGAGATTTAATGTATAAGGCAGTAAAATAGTTCCATAGTGTATTTGCCTGGCTATCGATATCCCTGCAGCACTGTAACAAAATAGAAATATTTATTATTACATTACATTTTTGTTTATTTTCACATTACATTACGTTTAGAATGTTTGTTTTTTTATTTTTTTTCCATACAAATACCTACTTATTATATTGTAGATTTTTATATTTTTTTAACCAATTAGGTGTTTTTGTGCACTTTGGAAATTGTAGTCATATTTTATTGGCCTTCTTCTGGAGCATATTATGCACCGGTCACTATGTTGGCTTTTAGCTATCTCTAAAAAAACCTATAATGTAGTTTTATTAATCCTTGTCAGTTTGGGCTCGCATAATCTCTTGTATTTTGTGTGGGTAGCCTTGGCCCCTCAGCATATTTATGTGGGTGTTCGATTAACCTAGAGCTGTTAACTTGCCCGGTGTCAAAAAAGGCGTGGGCCAGTACAGGTCTTGTTGTAGACACGTCTATATGAATTACATTTATTGTTACATGTAGTTGGATTTTCATATTTAATGAGTCAGGCCTATCACAAGTTCATTGATGCCCTAATTGGAGCTGGACATATTTTATAGTGTTTTGTAATCTAGAAAAGGCTGATCTAGTTAGAATATATTAAGGACATGGTCATGGTTAGCAACATAGCAATGATTATTCTCACATTGTCAGTGAGCTTGTGTAGGGTGGCAACATATAATTGACCTGAAGAACATCCAAACTGCTTCATTTGCAACATTGTAACTTCCAATCAGTTCCAGTAATTTTTGAAACTGGGACCGCCACCTAACAGCAGTTTAATTTTGATTGTTTGCAGATACCTTCCATGGGAGCTTCCATTGATACTTTGTGCCATGATACACTGAAGGTTAGGCTATATGTCTGCTACTGAAACTCAAACCGACTGGCAGCATAAGTTAGGATCTCAGTAGCAGACTAACACTATATAACCAACAGTTTACAATGCCAATGAGAGCCAATGGAAGCCCCCATCAAAGGCAATTGCAAACAATCAAGGTTAAGGTGGAGGGCCCATGCAGGTCTAAAATTATTGAAACCGAGTGCATGATAAAAATCATTCTTAAAATGGCTGAATTGTTTTATATTTAGTTGAAATTAAGCCCATGGCAATTTAACACAAATTTTAATAATTGACACTGTACTGGGCAGGAGGATAAGCGCACAGTCCAAAAGTCTTCCAGAAATAAGCTCAAGCCTCAAGCTCTTTAATTTGAAGATTTGCTGTATTTTCAGAGTCTTTAATGGGAAATGCAGCTCATTTTAGAGTTTCGTCAATATAAAAAAACTAAATAAAAATTAAAAAATTCTGCAATTATACCTGTAGTTCCGAATTTAGTCTTAAACACTTTTCTTAAATTAACATCTTACAAGGACCTTAGAAAGAGCATAACGATAATGATGCCTAAGATACACAGTCAAGCTTGCATGCGTGCATTTTGTCTTAGAAAATGCAAAATGTGAACAATGACTGGCGATCTCCTTGAAAATGTTTGCTGAGGAACTGTTTAAAAAGTAAACTTTTGTAGGAAGTTGATCTAAGAGAAAGCTAAAGTCAAATTTTTTTTTGAAAGCTTCGTGTAGAAAGGGACTTTTAAATAAGCCTGTTCAAATACCTTGTACCTTTAGAAATAATTATCTCAAAAGTTTGCATCATGGATAAATATCCCCCTTTTTTCAAGCAAACGTGAACTCAAATTCTGCACGCCTACTACTTTCTATTCTATGTGCAGTATACATACATTTTTAAGTCAGGTATGCATAATGATGGTTCAAAAACCCATAGCAGACAAACCCACGTATTATAAGTCTGAATTGCTAAAAAAAGAAACGTTCCAGAATGATGATTAAGCACAATTTTTTGAACGAAAAACCCTTTACCATGGCTTAGGTTTTAAAATTTCAATGGGTGAGAGCTTAAGCCATGTAAATGATGGCTATTAGGAATTACCTGACAATGAAGTACATGATTGGATATTTTTTTTTCTTACTTTCTGAACTCCTTTGCAGGTTGAGGACTTCTTAAAGATGTATTTTCAATAGCAAGTTGTTTTTTTCCCAAGCAGAGATAACTTTTGTACTTACCTGTAAGGGCATCCAGTTTTTGGAAGTGGCTATGCAAACATATAACAACTTATGAACCCTATTTACATTTTATTCAAAATTTGTATTATGATTTGCTAAAGGATAGATGGTCAACATGATTGTCTAATAGATTTGAGTTCAATTTGGGGAGTTTCGTACCCTCTCAAAAAAGGGTGAAGCATTTCTTATCTGCTTTCTTACACTAGAAAAAGTTGTTGTTGTTGTTGCTTCATGCTTCAGAGATTTGGTTTTGCTTTAGCCAGACTCTGGCGAATGATTAATGCAATTGTCTAAATTTGCATAATAAATGCATTGGTGGCGCCTCATGCATGAGCCCCTTCATGCCATTAAACTTATACTCGTATACTAAACCTCGGTGCTTGATAATATATTAGTTATTTTATTCTTAACCCTTAACCCCGAATGGAATTCCCATGCAAATTTTGAGCGAATTCTGGCCAATGGATAATCTGGATTTGGCATGATTATCATCAAAAAACTAAATATTAGGGCGTTTACAAATGGGGTTTAGGCTTCATAATGTTACTTTGCCAAATTTACTGCGACAGGTGCACGAGAAGTTTTAATAATTTGCTAAAACTTGCAGATAAATACGGCGTATTTGCTATTCAGATTGGGACAGTTATGCCTAAAGGTTGAATGAAACACTTATTTTTTTATAGTTACGCTCGTACTTTAATAAAAAAATATATAATTAAATAGAGTCTGTAACAAATTCTTACTGTCTTATGTTGGTGTAAATAGTTACAGGTATTGAACTATAACAGTTAAATGAAATAATAAAAGTATCAGCCTATCTACTGTAAACTTAACTGTAATTTTATGATGTCATAGGGAGGGCTGCTGATAATCTGGCATATACATGTTATAAAATATCCAGGGTGCTTCATTCAAACCCCTACACCATAACGTTGGAGCTGTTACAGCGGCTCTATAAGTGAACTATGTACATGTATCAGTAAAACCTGTGTCAGATCACCCTGTGATGGTACTGCTGCCCCCCCCCCCCTTTGGTTTACGGATACATAGTTCATTTTAGGGGTCACTGTGACGACCCCCTAGCCCATGGTGGAGCCTAGCATTTCTCTGTGATGCTAGTTAAGATTTCAAGCAAGTAATTTAAACATTATGTGAGCTAATATTTTCTGCCTTTCTTTTAATGTTAATAAATGAACTATCCAGAACCATTTCAGGAAATAAGAACTCTTGCTGGTTATTATTTTTATATGTTTTCTTTATTAAAACGACTAAAAATTGAACTGAATTTCAATTTAATACTATACTTACAGACTTATTTACACTTTATATATATAGGCCTATATGCATGATGAAGTTAGCGTGAATTCATAATAGGTAGTATTAAAGTAATTTTTTAAGAGAATTATTAAGCATTTTCAAAAAAGGTTCTCCTAATTGTTATTTCGTGTTAATTACCATATATCAGCGCGCAGGTTTATTGGCTTAATGGCGTAATTAACACGAAGTATACTTGTGTGCATGAAAATTTGTAAATGTTTAATTATATTTATTTTTTTAATGAGTTTAAACTGCATGGTAAAAACGTCAAGTGCAGGCAATGCCTATAAGTAAAATTATGTATTTGTGTAGGCCAGTTTTAAGAAAAAAATGTTAATTTGATTTTTTTTTGTTATTGCAGGACATAGATTTGAAGAACCCGAATTAATAAATTCTCGATTAGAACATGGAATATGGTAAGTATTTTTTTCCCCTTAATTTATTTTCCTATTAAGTAATAATTAATGGTGTAATTAAGAAATGCTTTTAAAAAGGCAGGGTCGTTGGAACAGGTGGTTGAACTCTAAAATACTCCGTATTTTAGTGACATTGTTGCGCAATATAAACTCGTTATAAATCATTGCGCCCCTAGTGCCATTTTAGATTTACATTAATCACAAATCCTGAATGTTAAATACATTTCGTTTTTAAATGCTTTTCTATAATGGAGAGGCTTTATAATTGCTTTCATTGCTGCATGAGAAATCCAATGCAATCGAGCCTTGAAGTCTAGAATTAAAAATTGAAATGAACCAAGAAATATGTAGTTTGATGAACTTGAAGATTTCTCTATCCGAGCTTGAAATCTGCATGCATACTTGCCATCATGATCTGGCAATAAATTAATGGAATAGTATATATATTTTATAGGCTTTACAAAAGCCTATATACCTTGCAACTTATACAATTTGAGGCGGTGTAGGGCGAGTTTTCAAAGAGAATTCCAGCTGTGTCTCCTAGATGAAATGTTACATGCTGCTTGTATGGAAACTGGAAAAAACAAAGAATTTGGATAGGCTATAAAACCAGAGAAATATATATTGATCATATATTATTATAAAGATATGTGCACTTTGAAAAGCTTAAAAACGTGCAGATTTTTCAAAATTCGTGATGTAGGCCTACACGGTGAAAAACTATACTTGTTAAATTTTTAAGGCAGGCATTTTGGTAAAATCTATTACCACAATCTGCAATTGAAATCAAGACCATATGTAAAAAGATTTAGTTTTAAGTATATATCATTATGCTAAAACTTTAAACAAGTTTTTAAACTAAATAAATGCTCCAAAAATGCATAATGCATTTGGTTAGGACAGCACAGATTTAAATTTTATTGTAATAGGTTTGACAGGTGTGCAGGTCTTAAATTGTAAAACAAATCAAGCCAATAACATGCATGCTTTTTAATTGACTTTTTTTGTTCAATATCTTTAGTACAAAAACATCTCAATATTTAAAAATATTTATTTTATCATTTTTATGCATGGGAAATGCAGTCAGTTAATGTTGTTTATCTGCTATAAGAAAACGAAAACTTTTTGGCTAATGCATACCTTGATGCATAGTTGCACAGTAATTACTATAATTATAAATCTTTGCTTAATCTCAAAACTTTTTTATGAATACAACAGACGAGCTTAAGTATGATTATGCATTTATTCTTATGAAAAATGACTACATGCATATCAGGATTTCATGCAAACCACTGATGCATGACATCTAGTTAAACGTGTTTGGACGGTAACAATCTTATGTTCTGTTCAATGTTTGGAAGAAAATGTAAACTGAGGGCATGATGGTATGGTTGAATTTAGAAACATTTCTATTTTAATTGGATGTCTTATTAAAAATCATAATAAAGATACCAACATGATAATTTTGAAATGTTGATAGCATGATGAATGGACGGCTTCAAAATAATTCATTTTTCATGTAAACAAACTGCTGTTCGTGTAGGCCTACATATGTAAACCATGGAATTAAGATATGCAAGGAAAAATCACAAATCCTTATTCGTTTACCTAATAATAAATAATAGGATCTAGGCCCTATTCACAATTTTTTAAATAGAAATATCAACAATTATTATTAAAATTATTTTACCACTGAATTGTAAATAAAACATTTATAAGCCAGTTTAAATAATGCTTATACACTCATAATAATCGTTGGCCACTTAGTTTCCTAATATACTATTACTATAATATACATATAATAACATACTTATAATATACATATTACTGGAGCATGTAAATAGATTCTGGCTTGTCATATAATTGACTAACGGCCGAGGGCACCAACCAAAGATAAATCTCCAGTTAACAAACAACTAGTTATGGATAACTGTTTGGTAAAATCCCCAATGAGATGAAATGGGATAGCTACTGTTGGTGCTCAGCATATCCGCGTAACTATTTGTTAACCAGCATTTTAACTGTTAGTTAAACCCTAACCGAGGTTGGTGCACTCGGCCGTTACTGTGAGTAAAAGGTTATAGATGACCAAGAATTACTTGCGTATACCTGTTGTTTCTTAAACTGTTTTAATAGTTACGCTCGTAATGTTAATCGCATTGAAATATGATTTTCTTTTTAAAAAAATCATTAGGCCCTATTTTAGTGATACTTTTTTATGTTATTATTTAAAAAGTCGTGATTTTTATACATCCCTGCTTCAAAATATTAAATGTGACTGTCAAAGTGGGTCCTTCGATCCCTCTTAAAACTTATCTTGGGATGGGCCCTAGTCTTGTTAGCGACACAGGTCCCCCCCCACCCGTCCTGTCAAATAAGTGCAAAATGCAGGAAAAGTTTAAGGTCGTTTGTTAGCTTAGTTCTCTCACCTTGATCCTCAACATTTCCCCCAGATTTAAAAAGATGAGACAAACAAGAGGGTTCAGAGAGCTATAGTCTCCCTTTTCCCCCAATTTTTCTGTAAAATCGTGCTTGTACCTGGTTGCTTTGAATAAACGGAATGAAGTCAGTCTCCTTTTCTTTCTGCTTAAGGGCATTTTTGCAATTCCTTTTCTACAAAATAAAAACCGGTAAAAAAAATGGACGAGGGAGGACAAGGAATAATTTAATGTCAGGGAAAACTGATCCCTCGAAAGGGGTTGAGAAACAAGTAAAAAATGAAGCCAATGTTTGGTTAAAAAAATTACTCGACTGCTGACCCCAAAGATGAACGACCATGTCCCTGTATTTGTTCGTGTGTGAAGGACGTCCATTTTGGAATTATTTTGCTGTTCTTTCCATTTACACGGAATTTATTCTAAAAAAAAAAATGAAAGCTATCAATAACACAGCTGCATGCCTATTTTTGACAGTAGTCTTATGGTACTAGACTGAAATCTAAAAATACTGCCAAGCAGGTACAAGCTAGAATACTATATAGGTACCATGATTTGGATTGTTCTCAGGTAGGACCGTATCTTGTGTTAATTGATTGCATAGAATCATACCTTGAGGATTTCTGTATGGGGCATGCATGTACTAGACCTATGGCCGAGTGCACCAACCAAAGATAAATCTCCAGTTAACAAACAATTAGTTATGGATAACTGTTTGCTAAAATCCCTATTGAAATGAAATGGGATAACGACTGTTGATGCTCAGCATATCCACATAACTATTTGTTAACCTGCATTTTAACTGTAGTTAAACCCTAACAGAGGTTGGTGTACTCGGCCACTAGTGGTATAGTTGTTGGTTATACACATTACCAGGGGTACCAGTAAGTTTTGATGATATAAAGCCTCACTGGCTATATACTATACTTACATTGTTAGTTCAAAACAAGAGTGAATATGAATTTAATCATTGGTCACTCTGCTTATGCTCTGTATGAATTCGTGTATAAGCGGAGCGACTTCTTGCTTTGATAACAACTGCTTTCACTTGTTAGTACATAGGCTTAATGTCTACCAGGTTATAAAGTCATAAAAAATCATACTTTGGGAAAGGTAATAAAAAGTATGCATAAATCATTAATTTTATATGATCTTCATGAGGACATTTGAACGTCTGCTATTATAACACATTGAACTGACCCAAGTGTAATTACTTTGGTCAAATTCTTAGTTCGATATAAATATTAATTATAGACAATATTCTAAATTGGTTAGATTAATAGTTGAGTTTTCAAAATTTATTTTGAGGCATACGTTTTTAGTACTATTTAAAGAATTTTCCAGAAAGTCATACAAAGTTTTAATTATGAGATGAAGTCTTGTAGACACCATGTAGCTACCCAAATTACTGACCCGCCTTTATTTTACTGAAGTAACTAATCTAAATATAGGCGTATGACTTTATGATTTCATACGTTTCAATTCTCCAGTGCACTCTTTATTTTGACCTGAGACCTGTGATTCAAATTTTCCTTTATTTTATTCTAATTTAAATATTAGTAAGAAAAAAATAACATATTTGTCTTGAGCAACAGTGTTGATTGAAAAAGATTTATTGTAGGAATTGTCAATAATGTATTTTTATATTTTCAGCTCTAGGAATGATGAAGTCGATAATAATACAGTGGTCAGAGCAAGGGGTCTTCCATGGCAGTCTTCTGATCAAGATATTGCAAAGTTCTTCAGAGGTCTCAACATCGCAAAGTAAGTTTACTAAACTTCTTTTACAATTTAATAATATTTATATTAGAAAAGTCAGGAACAAGTTTCTTAATCTGTAATCCGTTTGCGTGTAGTCCTGGCCTACAATTTTCTTGGCTTTTGTTAAGTCTGGTAGGTAAGTTGGATGGTGTGCATGCATGCAAGTATGCAGAATTACCTGTTATTGAAGTTGCTAATTATTGTATTATTTTGAATGATGGCTACCAGACGAAAAGGTGTTACGTAAAAACTAGTTATGCAAATACATTTAAGCTTTTTTTTTTTTTAGAATTAATTGCTACATTCCGAAATGTGTCTGCTATTCAGGCATTTTTACTACTTTAAAATATGCATTTGTCTGGCTTGGTTAAGGTATACTTACAGTGCAGGAGCATCTTGTAATAGTTTGTGAGGTGCATTTTAAATTGAAGAAATCATAAAACAATTATGTAATTATTTTTCTACCAACTTTTTTAAAAGAATGTGGCGAACTTACTAACAATTTTATATATTGTGACAAAAATTTTGGTAACATACGTACATTCCCTGTCCAAATGGAATTTTTTTCAACTGGCCCTAATTCATTAAATTTAATTAGTAAATCTGCAAGGACATTCCAAACGACTAGTCTTAAGCTACAAGAAAACTTCTTTTTTTTCAAACCATGTTTGGGCTGTTTTTTAAGATAAAATAAACCAACGATTAGGTGTAGGTAGTGTATTTGCACGACACTTGCCCCAAATGGCCACAGGTGATTTAACCCGGCAACTTCATCTTAGGTTGGTTGACAAAATGAAATATAAAAAACCTGTTGGGGCAAGGGAGCATTAGTCGTGTCAACAACAAGGGTCAGATATAGGGCAGTGCATGACTCCTAAATCCACTAGGTTGAACAACAACCATAGACAGACAAGAAAAAAAAGCATTAACTGTTGTATAATTGGCCAGGTGAGGGGCCCCAAATTTCTTATACCAGGACTTGTTCATTCCCCTAATTTATGTTTGTAAACCTACAATTTATTATAGATTCCATCTTTTCAAATCTTGACATCAGATTTGTATTCAAACAGTTTTTTTGTGAAAGCTGAGAACATTTTTAAAAGACTTTTGAATCTGGCATTATGTTTGTGACTTCATGCACATGAATATCAATAATATGATGTCCCTTTTTCATCTTCCAGCTTTTTATGCAAGTTAAAAGGCACAAGCCTGCTTAACATCATTTTGTGCTCTTGGTTATGCAATATCTTAGGCTAATTATTTTACATGTGCAGATAAGGGGAGGGACATGCAAACAGGTCAAGCCACTCTAACCCAATCCCCCCCAGCACCACACACACACACACCCTTCCTGTTGGCGACGACCCACCCATGCCTACCAATTTGGCTGTTATTGTTAACTTCAATGTTATTGTAAATATATACGAGCATATGAAAGTAATAGATATGAAATATCCCACTTGGAAATATTGCATAAATAAGATGGGCTAGTTTTATTTAATTATTGCCATGGTAACACGAAATGACACTGTAAAAATCAGAAGCTGGATAGTTTCCTATTTGCATTTCAATAAAATAAAATAAGTTAACAATGGGAATTTTAAAAAAAAATTCAAAGAAAGATTGTGTTATATATGACATGTAT
Source organism: Proteroiulus fuscus (assembly GCA_034700285.1). Lineage (NCBI taxonomy): Eukaryota > Metazoa > Arthropoda > Diplopoda > Julida > Blaniulidae > Proteroiulus > Proteroiulus fuscus. Next base: position 21,729 of record JAQIXP010000664.1, read on the forward strand.
TATATGGGATCCTCTCTAAATTACGTGATGTTATCCAATAAATGTTTTGAATCATATATGAAGTTTCTTAATTAAAGATCAAAAATAAAATAAACAGTAAAAGGTTCTGGAATTGCTGTCAATAGTTCTTTTAATTATAATGAAAGAATTGATGGACATTTTGCCTATTTCGTATGTAACTGGAACACCATAAGTGGTGTCAAATAAAGAAAATTCACAATATTGCAGACATTATATGATTACCAGAGAATCAGTGGCTGTAGGATTATACTGGAATGTATAATTCCATGGACTGATATTTTCAGCTTTTCTTTTAAAGAATCATTAGTGAACTATTCAACTCTTGCTATATATATATCTTTTTTTTTTATAAAAAGCCTGTATTTTGAGTATTACTTAAAATAAAATTAAAAAAGACAGTTGCATGCATTCAATTTATGTTTTATTTAACATTTAAAATATTTATAATAAAGATTTGAATAAATATTAGAAGTTTGAAAATATTTTATACATTTCTGAAATTACGCTGGTACCATTTATACTTAAAATGTTATATAAGCCAGTATACATAGCCTACATGTATATACGTTTAATCAAATAAATCAAAATAAGTGCAATTCACTATATTGTTTGATAACAGCGTTTAGTATTTACATGAAAACTACATTATAACTGCATGATATTGTAAAATCATTTTTGGTTAAGAAATGTTAATTAAATATTATCTCGTGAATATTGGATGCATCTGAGGATGTTTTTTTTTTATTTTGCTGCTGCTGTTAGGTGTGACTGAGGAAACAAAAATTGCATTTGCAAGGCTCATAAATACAATCCCTTATGGCTTAATCGCAATAGCTTCTTAATTTATGACCAACACAGATTTTCCACCCAAATTATTATATTTACATAGGTGTAAATGCCAGCCTGACACTCAGATGGGACTGCAGGGCAATATGTAGTTCTGTAGCAAATTGTGTTATTGTAGTCCAGGCATTGTTTGGGCAAATAGTTTACAAGGCTTATTATACAATATTTTTGTATATAATTTATTATCTAGTATAAATGAGCATGCAAAAAATATTTTATGGCAGCTATATACTTATGAGTATATAGTAATAAGGGCAATTGGATGGCATATATACACAGCACTTTGCCTATATTATACATTTTTACATGTAATTTACGTTTAGAAATGCATTTTAAATCTTTGTTTTAGATGATAATGTTATTTAATTGCAGGCCTATCATTTATAGGTGTTTTCTTCAGCATAAATATTTTTTTTATTTAATAATCCGTTTTTCGTGTAAAATCTTGGTGGAATTATGAAAAGTTTAAACATTATATATTTTACAATCGAAATCTATAGGCCCATAAATATATATATAAACAAAAGGCATAAGAACCCTAGTGAAAATTCCAGTATGAAATTACCAGTATACCAATGGTATTGGTACCAGTATACCAATAGTATTGGTAATTGGTATAGTGTGTTTTGGCTTACTGGTATATTGGTTAATTGGTAATTGGTATACTGGTATATTGGTATATTGGTTTACTGGTATATTGGTATATTGGTAAACCTTTAAAAAATGTTTCTGCAGTAGTGTACCATTGTACACACCCTTATGACTTAATGAACCTCACTTCTTGTAGCCTAACACTAACCTAACCTTACCTAACCTAACCTAACCTAACCTATCCTCAACTTTCTACATGTACTACTCTGGATACCATATCCTATATATGCCCTTAGCTTGTGTTGAGAATCTACCTATGGGTTTGCTAGAACAAAAACATGATTAATTACTAT
>JAQIXP010000665.1:0-23534 GCA_034700285.1 Proteroiulus fuscus
GTCTCCTTCCGTAATATGCGATTGTTCCCCCCCCCCTCCCTTAGCAAAATCCTGTATCCGCCCCTGTCGAATGAATGCATCTTAATCAAGTGGAGATATTTTCTTCAGTTGAAAACGAATTAATGGATTACTTTTAAATTTTATATGATCTTCTATTGTTTTCAAGAATTGAATTATTCATTAATAACGCGCTCATGTAATAAATGCTAAAATTCTATCTAGGCCTACAAAGAACCAATGCGCACTTCACCACATTATAGGGCCTATTTCTTTCTAACGGAGAATCCCATGATGCACCATAATAGGCTTATGCACTCGCATCCTACCTCAGAATGTCTTAATATGCAATGTTTTTACGATGGCGCTGGACACAGCCTACTAAGATTTTTTTTTATAAATAAATATATTACGCATAAAATAAAAAAAAATCTTAGTAGGCTGTGCGCTGGAGCATTAGTAAGCACGTACGTTTAGTAAGCCCATGAATTGGAATGTAAACATATCTTGGAACCTAATAGGGGCCTACACTACTCACTGGCCCTGATTGAAAATTTAATACCAGTACATCCAATGAAAGGTTTTAAAGTAGGCCATTGTATGGATTTAAAGGGTGAATAGATAATACGTAGTTAATGACACCAATAGGCCTAATTATGTAGACCAACTTAGCCATATGCATTTAATGAAGTGGTTTCCCAATGTGGGATGAACATTTCATTGCTCCTACTCACGGGGTTTGCGTGTGGGTGTGTGCAAAAACAAACATTTAAAGGGGTTATATGGGAGGCTGGGTCAGCTGTTTAATGAACCTGCTGTTGCCATGGATGTTAACAAAGAAACAAATCAAACCAAAATCTTCTAATATTTGCATATGCATTCCAATGATAGATAACATGATAGATAGATAATGATAGATAACATCATCGATAGATAGATAGTTGTACTCCTTTCTAACGGAGGGTCCCCAAAAGGGCCAATGAGCACAAGCGTGCCACTCAGGGTGCTGTCACCCTGTTATTCCTTGTGATGTAAGGTCCACCATTTCAAGAGGCAGGCCTTAACACCAGCCAAATGTGAAAAGTTACCAGAAGGATGGGCTGAAAAGCCTAATAATGTAGCCAGGTCTAGTTCCGACCAGGCATCGGGTACCGGACCTAACATTGGACATGACTTGATAACATGTTCCACATCCTCAATAGGGGCCAAGCATAGGGGACAGCTAGGGGGGGGGGAGCCCACTCCAGCGTTTAACACGGTTGTTTGGAAGTGTTTTATCCAAAATGACTAGATCCTAGAGGTGGCGCTAGTGTGCTGTGATGAACTGGCGACCATGTTAGGGATAGGCCTACTCACGTTGTCATTCTTTGTCACGTATAATGTGTATTTTAAGGTTGAACATATTATTCACTCGAAAGATAACATAAGCATTTATAAAATGCATGTAAGCTCCAATCATGCATACCTAAACAGTCCCTAAGGTTGAACTTTAAATCAAGACCAACAGGTGGCGCGTCGGTATCTCGTCATAGCGAATACTGATTTATCCCATAGCATAGCATAATTGTTTGTTTGTTGGTTTCTATACTGGGTCTCGAGACCTTTAAGGGATTTTTATGACCTTTTAAGAATCTTTGGAAGAAAGGGTGTAGGGGATTGTGGTCGTGGCCAGTTATTCTTCCAAATTGTTTTGTACTCATTTCTTCCTATAAAATATTCATGTATCTATTTTTCTATCTGAAAATATTAGATACCTCTCACTAAAATCTGAGCACCGGTACAACAGATCAATAAGTCACTAAACTACAGTGTACTAGTACAGCTGTACCATATAATTATGTCTCCCCCATCATTTCGTTTTGAAATACTTATCTATGCACACAAAACGTCATCACCTGACGTTTGCAACATTTAGTATGTTGGCTTCTGCTAGGCACATTGCAGCTTCGTTACTTAATTTGCTTTATGTATCCAATCTATCTATCCAATCTGTCTGATTGGAATTGATGAAAAATAATTTTCAGAATCGTACTACATGCCTTTCTGTACGGCATCGGTGACATGCAGGGATGCAGACACTTTATTACTTGGGTTGACTCTTTGCTGGACATTGAAGAATGTCCATCGTAAATGTTGCTATGGAATTTGTGCCTTTCTGTAGGACTAGCAATCTCTCCAAAATTTACTGCATCGCTTGCATTCGTGGAGCACGCTGTGAGATTACACTAGACACGATCGTTTGCCATTGTTACCCAATTATCGTACTGTATGTGTATATTGCTATCGCAGGACGAAGGTCATCTGAAAAGTTAGTTTTGGCTGTCTGGTTAGGTCAGGGTTTCGGGGGGGAGGAGGAGGAAGTCCCCCCCCCCCAAGGGGATTACAGGGATTGCAGCTCCCTGGTTAGAAATGGGGAGTTTTAGGGGGTGTTGCCCTCTGGTTAGGTAGGTATAGGTTAATAAAGGAATTATATTAATTTTTTGATTTTATATTGGCTTTTTCCTTTATTACCCTTTGACTTGTGTAGTACTAGGCCTACAATAGAATACCATAAGTCAATATATGTAGTCCCTGAAGGGCTAATCAATAATTTTGCAATTTACATAACTGCTGCCAATTCCAAATGTAGGCCCTATGGCTTTTTATTTTTAAATGAAATGTACATGTAAAAGTAATGGAAAGTTAAGCTAATTAACCACGTCACAAAAATAATATTTGGCATACCTTGTTATGATTGTTCACTCACCATGGCGCACCTGACGATATAATTGAAATTGCAGGAATTCTAAGATATCTTAGCAAGAACTTGAAAATATTGTCTATCATTGATATCCTAAGCCAATAAGTAAAACCTGTTAATTTTATTCAAAGAGTAACTTTTCTATATGTATTATACTGGGTGTTTCGTGCAAAACGCTCCACCATGGGTTATTTCGGAGCCGTTGCAGAGGCTCTTGAAATGAGCTATGTGTCAGTAAACCAAAGGAGGGGAAGTATAGTGCCATCACAGCTAGGATGATGACAGTTGTTTGTGGTTGGAGCTTTTTGAATGAAGCACATTCACTGTCCTACCCGGTATATAGGCCTATATTACGGAATAGATCTTCCAAAATACTGACTCTTTTTGTTTGTTTTCTTACAGAATGAAGATGAGAGATAAACCAAAGTTTTCTTCCAATGCAATGATTGTGTTGTTCTTTGTACTCTTCAGTACATTCGTGCAGAGAGATGTATCCGTCAATGGAGCACCAACTGCTGGTAAGCATATCAAATAATCCCTTAGTCAAATGTATAAATGTACAAGTATATATAGCATTGTAGTGAAGTGTGACTCTTTCTTGAGACAAATAGAAAGTTTTCTGTTGCTTCAGTGAAGGCATCTTAGCTTCTAGTATTTCATATAGGACTGCTATCATGCAATCAGAGCTCTTATGTCATGCTGTTTGGTTGTTTGACACTTGTGATCTAATCTACAGGAAGACACCTGTAGTGGGATTTGATTTGAAGCTGAAAACAAAGAGCACAAACCAGCATGTCTTTATGAGTGACATTTTTCAATTGGCATTGTAAGCCTGTACACATTCAAAGCATTTGCTCAAAGTTGATTACATGTACAAAACCATTCGGAAACAATTTTTACCAAGCATTGTTAGTTTTAAAATGCTGTCTAGGGCGCTGCTTCGATTGCAGGGATATTATTATTATATAGGTCTACATCTCACATCTCAGATGAGTTTGTGAAGCAGCCCTGTAATTATTTTACTGACTGCATTGACCTGTCAAAGCAGGGAAGCTAGTTAGCTAGGATAAGAGCAGATAATTATGAAATGCTTCTCGTTGTAGATTACTGGTTAGATGGCAGACTGCCCTAAGGTACATGTAATAGATAACGACTCCATTGGCAGGTGCGACTATGATTCCTTCAAAACAATACGAACAGCATTGGAACGGGGTTAATTGTTCTGATGGAACCAAAGTCACATATGACAACGGGGAGTCCTTTTCTCACATAACCCCAAACTGATTGTATTACCATACAGTAGGCCTTTATAAAATTAAAAGATGAAAATTTAATTTGTAAAAAAAATGATAAAAAGAAGTCTGAAAAGCTACAATAGAGTAGGCCTACATGTATTTTATATGGAAGTGTTACCGGTATATTATATTTGCAATGAAATATTTCAGCTTTAATGCAAATTCGTGAAATGTGTATTATATTGGAATCTGGTAACTTACTTTAAGATTTACCACATTTTTAAAATATTCTAACAATTCTTCCCTGTGCTATTAAAATTATTAACTTTATTTATGATTTGTAAATATTTCTTGAAGTGGTGTCCAGAGTAACTATATTGTTATTCATGAACAAGCCTGCAAGTTGGGGATGAATCAAACAATATTGACATACATATCTTTTTTGAATCCATTAACCTTTGAGCTTTGTCTTAATCTATGCTGAACTTTCATGTTAAAAATGTCGATTCTAGGTTAAATACTGAGATGTATAATTGGCTTTTTGAAAATGGCATGAAAAGTTTATAGTTATAACATGGAAATAAGTTAGGCTGAATTGTGTAATTCTTTGCACGTTACAATAAACTTGCAGAATTTTGTTGAGCTTAATTAGTTGTTTAATAAAGAAAGTAGGCCTATATAAATTCTGTAAAAATATATCAGTTATATAATTCTGCTGAAAAGTGTAAAATAATTTGAAAACATCGTGGAACTGTTGTCAAAAGTCAAGAGTAGGCCTACTGATAATTCAAAGAGTTACAGAGGGTAATGACTGTAGGCCCCTAACCTAATTTACTTTAAAATTTTGAAAATAAAGCAATGATGTGCCTTTTAGCGAACGTGCAATAATAAAGCTTACATTACAGTCTGACCATTTGGTTGCATCATACATGGGGACTAGTTCAGCTTGTGCGAAAGAATAGGTTCCAGGTATAGGCTATTGTCATTTTTTTTTGTCTGGGGGACAGATAGATAAGAGAGCCTAGGCTGGGTATATGGGCCACATGTACAGGCTAGATACTGAGGTCTATAAAAAAGCGTACCCCCTCAGATTGTCCAGACCATTTTTTTGTATGCTGTTTGGGCTTTTTCCTAGTGTATATATGGGCTGCCTGTCCTACCGGTAACTTAGCTGTAAAAGCTCTTTGTCGTGTGTCCAATTTGCTCCACGTTTACCCCACACATTTTCTTGGGCCTCCTTTTTATAAAGTCTTGGGTTTTTTTCAATCAGGATTGTGTGGGCCCTAATTCTTTGGTCCTTTACAATAATCTGCTCTTTTGTACTGGCTGACTATGCAGCTACCGGTACCCAGAAGTTTTTTTGCCATTAGATATATGTCCCATCCCTGCTAAAATAAAAAACTACTGAAAAGAATAGGGGCACTAGTCGATTTTAGCATTAATTTTTTTATCAAACTTATACGAAGCATATACTCCCTCTTGTCGTCTTCGGCCCATTGTGAAGATTGTGCTGGATCAAAAGAGACTCGTTTCTTTCTTCGTTTGTTGGTCACTCCTGTAAAGAAATGTCCCCACGGATCAGAACTCGCCCCAACAAATGCTTTGAAAAGTGATGGTGACGGGAACGTGGGAGCGGTACTTTTTTGCTTTTTTTTCTGCTGGTTGATTTGTGTGTAGGGCACATGAGTAAACTGGGCCTGGAAGCTTACGGTGGAACATTGAAAAAAAAAAGTTGCTTTGTCAAAGCACGGTCCCAAGGAGGGAACGAGGAAAAAAATATGAAAGAGCATATAGGTAGAGGGACCCTAAACGAAGAAAAGGAAGGGAAAAAAACTAGTGGGTCTGAACTCTGAAAATAAAAAGGGAGACCCTGCTGAATCAATGAAAATATAAAAAATCAACATATGAAATAGCTGGGCATAGAATATTTGTGTACACTATTGGATACCTGAGGGGTAGCGCCGTGGGGATGTGGACATTTTTTTTTTAGAGACACCTGGGTCTTTTCTGTCATAAAAAAGCTGGCCTGCTTTGAGATTGAATTTAGTGTACCTTTCATGAGAGAAGTTGAAAGAGCGCGGAATAAATTATATGTATTCCCACGTCGATTTTGGAATGACTTGCACTCTGACCTTAGCCTGGGTTGGGGATTAATATTTTTTTAAAAACAAATTGAAATTCTAACTTTGTGGCCTAAAATCATTGGTGCCATCATAGAGTATCTACGTATAGGAAGAATATACATTATCACATCATTTTTAAATGAAAAGCATTTGTTTACATTTTACACTATTTATTTTTGATATGATCAGGTATTCATGTAGGCCTATGGGAATTTTGAATCTTAAAACTTGAAGCTATTCTTAATTGTAGTGTAAAGACACAAAGAAGGTACTGGGTAGGGAATTGGGTAGACCTATATAATCATATCGAGCTTTTAAGGATTCGTGTATTTTTGTGTTTTTTGTAATGTACGTGATTTTTTTTATAACATTTTATACTGCTACATGTTTCTATAACGTCGTTGAATTGTATTTATACAATTGTGGGGGTGCACATGTAACTGTTTTATATATTACGTGTAATTTTCTACTTTTCATTGTTTCTTTTAAATTACAAAATGGTTTGATGGGCATTTGTGTAATGGCACGATGTTTAAAAGATTCAAATGGTAGGGGGCCTATTCAAAGGATAAAGCTTTCTAGCAAAATGGAATCAGTTTATTATATTTGTATTATTTAACAAAAATTTAATTTAAAAAATATATTTCCTTATTAATTGAAATGGAAATTCTTATTCCAGGTGTTGCTTGTGATATGAAAGCTGGATTTCATATTAATTCTGTCGTTCCCATGTGGGAAGAAGAGGTTGCTTCCATAGGTTGCTATAGCCAGAACACAAGTGGGCGTACTGCTCAGGTAAGGCTAAATATTATAGGCCTACTGATGTTAGACTAAAAACTAAATTGTTTTTTTTTTTAGTAAAAAACTTGAGTCAGACTTTATTTTTTATTGTTTGGAAATTACTAATTCAGTACTTTATTTCATAGGAAGTACACATGCTTCACCTCAGAGAAATGGAAGGATGGCCTCCCCCACTCGTGGTGACCCTTAACATCAAACCCATGCTGGAACAGTCCGTCCATGCTGGACCGCTTGTTTTGGTCCTCCATTCCGAATTTTCAGTGTCATGGCGCTTGATTGCCGATAATCTGTCCAATGATACCAGGCATCGCATCATCGTAAGTAACCAAACATTTGTTTAATTTGTTGTGAGGTGTTGATTAGTTTAGCCTAACAATCTTGTTAAAAGGATTTAAGAGATAATTTCCCATCTGTCTGGCTATAAACGAAGTCATTTGACCTGCACCCACGTTTCACCAGTAGGCTAAACATGTACACACCTTTTGTGGTAAAGGTAATGTCGTATAAACAAGTTTCTGGATCTGGACGATCCAAAAAAATTTCCAAACTAAAAGATAAAGTTATCTTGTAGCCATTTTAAATATCATGTCTTTGAAATTAGCCTGCTCAGGCCACTTTGCCCACGAGGAAACTGTTGCAACATTTTTTTTTTTAATTTTACATATAGGTCTGTAGTGCTGTTTATTGTATTAGCCATGTCCTAACATTTATGTGCTTGTTTTGAAACTGCGCTTTTCTATATTTTGATTAGTACCATACTGTTATCTTCATTGTTTTAACTATGTAACATCTGAAGCAGGATTAGAATGCTGGCCTTCAAGCACCCGGAAAGCATCACACTTGACAACAGTTTTCTCGCCCATGAACAAGTTTTCAAACTATTACAAAGGCTTTTTGAAAACTCGCCTTTGTAAGAATTTGAATAGTAATGTTCATAGGCGGGAAAACTGCTGGCAAGTGATTGCTTTTCTAGGTTATACTGTAGTTAACTTAAATTTATTTTAGACCATAACACACCTAGTAGCCACAAAGTCAACTATTAATAGTCATTAATGAAGGCTCACAGGAAACACGTGCTGATGTTCTTTACCTGTAAAAGGTATGCTTACACGTGTTTCTGAGTAAATTGACTTCGTGGCTGCTAGATGGCTATTGTGGACTAATTATATATTTTTGAACTTACTGTAGCATGAAGCACCAACTAAACTCAAAAGTTATGTAGGAGAAAAGCTTTTAAATGTAGGGAAAATGAATGCAATGTGTGCGGAATTTATTCAACCCTGATTTTCCTAATAGGCTTTAAGTTAATAAGTTAGTTTTCGAATGCATATTGGGAAATTGAAAATAAATAAAAAATCATTTTAAAAACCTGTGTATGGGCCTACACTGAATATGAAAATAGTTTAACAGGCTGTGGGCTTTAATCTGTAGAGTTATGGGTGGATCGATCCACTTGCCACTGACACAATTCTAGCACGTGGATATACAGCCTAACTTATCGGCTAAGTAAAAGTCAGCAGGAGCTATGCATAAATGATATCACGATTGGAGGGGGTGAGGAGTATGGTAAAACCTGATAATCTGGGAAACCCTATCCAAAATTCCAATAGAATTTCCACTGTTTGACATACCGGTAACAAAAATCATTAGCAAACCAGTAGATCATTACATTGGTTCCAGTTGAGAATGTTTATTGGTAGTTGCTTTTATTAGTTTGGTTAAATAGATGTTTTGGCCCATTGGCCAAGTAAGTTTACAGATCCAATAAATGAAAATAATTTCCTAAACAACCATTTATGACATTGCTCAAACCTCCTTTATACATACGGACAATTGTTTTGATTTTTCAGGAAGTTTTAGTTAGTTAGCGAAATGATTAATCGAGGATAACTTGATAACCCCAATATACTTTTCTTATTGGTCCAATATGCATTGGTGTATCAATGGTCAAAATATTTTGGAATAATAACATACCTTTAACAGGATATTGACATTTACATTGGTATATACTTGTATGTTGGTGCCAACCAATAAATTAAGCCAAATATTAAACCAGTTAATTTATTCCAATAAGCAATAAATGAACCAATAAACATATTTTGACTTTCTGCTCCTCTCATTCGACATGGTATCATAATGTTTGCTTAAAATTAAAGTTTTCTTTTAAGAAACTGGGAGACGTTAATTTTTATGACATTACTATTAAACAACAATTTTAAGATTTCCGTTTTTAAAATTATGGTCTGTACCCGGGTACTTTCCCTGTGGCACAAACATTACATGTACATGTGTAGCCCCTGGGGAGTTGAGAAATTAAATTTGTCATTTCTTGAGTGACGGCGTGTATTCACAGCCTAATGAGTTGTGGACTTGCTCTGCTTTAATGATTTTCTATGGTGTAAAGTACAGTGTGCATGTATATGTCAGTCGATTCAGTATCTTTTGAAAGTGGCTTCATGTTTAACAAAAATTGTACATGTAGTCTTCTGTCAATAATGGCAATAATATAGACACTAGTCGCATCTAGAAGCTAGCTCTTATAATGTCAGTTAGCTATTCAAGTTTGTTTTGCATGTTTCTTCTGAAGCTATCCAAATATTGGTTAGACACTGTATAAACTTATAGGTTTAAAAAAATAGGTTTAATAAAAAAAAAGCAGCAAGCAGTTGCTTAGAGTAGCCTATATAGGCCTACTCTAAGCAACTGTTTGCTGCTTTTTTTATTGTAAATGAATGTAAGCCAGACTAGGTAGTTAATAAACGAGAAATTTATTTACACTACATTAATTCCTCATAGGCCTATATGTCTTGCCTTACTATCCAAAACTTGGCGGTGTATCTGACTGATATGATGGAAGATAGTCCAATTGAAAGTTATAGTTTGTACGAGTGTGGTCATATGATTTTCTGAGATTTTGACAAAAAACTAGCTATTTTAATACAAAATGGACAAAGCATTTATAGTTTCTTGAAGAAAATGCAAGCAATTTAAGAGAAAATGTGTCTTGGCAAATATCCACTAAGAAACATGTTTTATGCAAAATTACATAGCGATGATTGACCATTTTCATGAGATTATAAATATATTTTGTTTCCTCAAAGCTGAATTGTAGAAACTTGATGCAGTTTTTAGTAGGCAAAATAATACACGTCTATATAGGTAAACTAACATGCAGACCATGTTTAGTTTGAAGGCAATACGTTATAGACCTAGCCTCACCTATAGCAGAAAATTTGAGTAAAAGTCCAAGTCAAGATCTGTGTGCAAAATAATGTTCCCCAATTTAGTTAAGTAAAATTGATATCATCCGTAATTCAGCTTTTTAAACAATATCTTCAGACTTATGTGATATATACTACTTGCAGCAGAAATAATGATAGCTTCAGATCTGATATGCAGTTTGTATAGTTGTACCAGTCCTTTTTAACAAAACAAGTTTTGTCGCATAGGGCCTACAGTTTATTTCCACGTTTTTGGATAAAAATCCCTCTTTTTGAAATGCCTTTACAATTGCTGTGATCTGAATTGCAGCTTTAGAATTTTTTTATGATTATGTAGACTTTTTTTCCCTCCCTAATTTGGGGTACTTCTTGGTTTAGCAGGGTGGCATGAATATCGCTTTTGACACATTGTCAGCTGAAAAAGTTAGGGAGAACGAGAAAGGCATTTTCATTTATTCACCCAGGGAAGTAGGAAAATTGAATTAAATATATCAATACCGTAAAACATTTTACTACTGTGAATGACTTATGTTTTGTATCTTGGCTTGCACAGCCTGAGAAACTGACAATGTGAGTGACTTCGCCGTACCGTATTCTTGTAGCCAAGATCAACAGTTTCTTGCGGCCATTTTAAACTGGCTGAAAGGTGATGACCAGGTCATCATGTGGGCTAGGTTATTAAGGTGTGCTATGGCCAGTACATAAAATTGGCCAGTCATTCACATTAAGCGCCAGCTAAAGAAATTTCAAATGAAAAGTTTATTTTTCTCAAAGATTTCATTTTGATTTTCTTCTCCCCTATGTGGCTATTATGTTTTTGGGGTCAGTTCTTGTTGTTTGGGGCGAATTTAGCTTAAAAATATATGCTTTTTTGCGTATTATAAAAAAACCATTATATACTAAAGGCAGATGTGAATTCGATCTTACCTGTATCTACATATTTATTATGATTTTTCAGGTGACCAAGGGATCTCAGGTGATTGAAAACAGAGGTCTGCAGGTATCCATTCAGAGAAAAGATTTTGGTCGCTTGAAACATCTGCTGGCATGGACCATTAAACGTTTCAAGGCCCTTACCTCTTATGCCAAAATCGAAGGGGCCAACAAGATAATCCTGAAAGTGGGAGGAGCTGCATCTGGTGAGTTGTTGAACTTATTTTGGCAAAAATAAGTGTCGTGGAAGGATTTATGAGTGGGAAAAATACAAAAAAAAGAAAATATACGTATTGATTTCTGCAGCAAACACACACTATGTTTTTGCAAACAGATGGAGTTTACTTCTTCTAATTGTTTCTGAAGTACAACATTATTGAAAGTTTCAGAGTTATATCTGCTCATGTATCCCATTATAACTAATATACCAATAATACATTTTTTATAAATTTGAAAATTTGGGAAAAGAATGTGTTCCCGAACCTTAATTAACCCTCCTGCTAACTAGAATCAAAAAAAAAAAATGTGGCACTTTTGCTTGCAGAGACTTACTGATATCCCCGAATTTTCTTAGATAATGCTGCTCCAGCTAAATGCGATTTCAAGGCCAGAGCTACGCTTCCCAATGTAATAACCTTTATCCAAGAACCGATTCCCATAAACCAGAGGCAAGGATGTGTGACTCAGCCGATGAAGGCAAGACCTGTCCACGTCATCAAAATTCACGAAATTGGGGATTTGGATGGAAGTGATGCTCCCATCAAAGTATCGGTCCATCTTGGGTCTAGGTCCCGGGAATTGGTCACCAAGGATGTGGCACTTGTACTTCAAGCAGCCCAGCCAGTTGAATGGATTTTGCTTTCAGATGGTGTTGCCGGAAGGTTGGATGTTGTGGTAAGCAGCATTTGTTTAGTGCTAGTGTTTTGTCAACAAGTTAATATTTGGAGATGGTGATAATTGGTTCTTCAATCTTCTTCGTTCCTAGACTGAGGGCCAAGTGAAGACTCCGAGGACAGATGCATCGCAGATAATAAATGTGCGAACTGAATCTCTATCCAACTCTACAAAAGATTTGCTGATGTACACGCGTGATTGGTTTGGACCTGCCTTCACTTACACCGAAGTGTGGAGGGCCAACGGAATTCGAGTATTTGTCGATGACGAGAGCTTGGAAGAAACATTACCGGAAGTCTCACCGCCCAAAACCCGACATATGGGAAAAGAAGCTGGAGCACACCGTCCGCGTGCTATTGGCAACAAGGATGTGGTGAAAGAGCATCTGAGAGAAGGGCATTCGGCTAGGGCTGGTTCCAAAACTCACTTGCTAGTCAAGTCGGGAGCTCCTGTTAATGCCTCTGGTAGGAAAATAAAAAAATGATAGCAAGGATAATTAATAATAAACGTAGTTTTCAAGGATGTAAAAGTGTTGTAATTCTATGATCTTTGTTTTGGATAGACATAATACGTTTACCTAACGTGATGCTGATAGATGCGATGGTTGTGGAATGCCTTCCTCAAAATATCAGAGTGTCATTTTCTCGTCTCACTCTTGAGCAGCTTGGACTTCGACCGGAGGATATCAGCCTGAGTGATGCCCATTGTTCGGCCAATGTTAATGAAACCCACTTTGTCTTGAACTCTCCTTTTCATTTCTGCGGAACGAAACAAGAAGTGGATGAGGAGAAAGTAGTCTACAAAAATGCCGTGAGTTCGACTCCTTTGCTTCGTGTCTGGATTAGTGAGAGCAGTATTTTTTCGGCTAATTACCTACTAACTATTGAAATGTGAATTATTTTCAGGTACGTTTCCATTTTCACGTTCATAAACTTGGAACAGTGACATCGACGTCGTTTGGCGGAGCGCCTATCGATGATGAGGACGGGGACAACGGTAGCGGGAACGGAGCGTTTGCCGTGCCATCCACCGAGCCGCAAGGCGAGGGATCGCTTGGATTTCAATGCGAATATGCCACTATAGGCTTGCCTTATAGTGAAGATGTATGCTTGAATTTTGATTTTAATTATTGGCCTTAAGTGCATTTCCCAATTGTAAATACTAATGGTACCACTGTAACAGGTTATCCCAACTCCGGCACCAAATAAGTTAGGGACTTCTATGACGGCTGCTCGCGAACTGTTCAAAGTGGAACTGTTCCGTGATCCGAGTTTTGTTAGAAGCGTGACTGATGACGAATACCCGTTCACGGCATTTGAACACGACACACTTTATGTGGAAACCCGCTTAGAACTAGGTTCGTATCTGAAAAATACCTTCAAATGAGCAAATTCGTTATAACCACCTGCATCTATGATATTTCAGTAAAAATGAATAAACTCAATATTTTACCATCATTTCATATAGTGTTAACAAAATGTTGTTGACTTTTAAGTAAATTTTCTCTGAGAATAGACAATAATTCATCCAAATATCATAATTATTGTAATGGGATTCATAAAATGTTCAGTTAGCAGTCATAACTGATGGTACCGTTATTAACTAAAATTCTAAATATGTTTTTCTTCTTAAAGAGGCTGGATTTCAAGTTGTGACCGAGGAGTGCTGGATCTCGACGATGGTGGAAAAAGATGCGCTATCAGTCACACACCTCTTAAGAAACACATGCCCGTCGTCACCAACGGTTCAGATCGAATCTCCAGCCGATCCAGTTAGCAATCGCTTCAGCTTTCAACTGACAAGTGACTACATAGACTATCCTCATCTGTTCCTGCACTGCAGACTTGGCATTTGCACATCAGACAAGGCCACGAGCTCTAGACGAGGATTAAAAATGGTGAGGCCTGCTGCCTGGATGATTATCCTCGAACTTAATGCATTTGCATAATTATGATCACTGTTGCTGGCTGTAAAGGAACTAATGTTTGTTTCTCCAATCAGTGCATCGATCAAAGGGATTTCTGCCAGACCGAGAGCCTTCGCTCATACTTGGAGCTCTCTCGGGGCACGCATCATGCCACATTTACGAAAGGGCCATTTCAAGTGAATAGGAGGTCTGCAGATGGATCTAGAAACCCTTTTGCTGCCGCAGGTAGGTGTTAGCTTAAATTTTAAATGCATATTTCATCTGTAATTTTGATGTAAGATCTGCATTAATGCTATTGTACCTTTTGAAGTTCCCTTTCGAAACAAAGGAAAGGTGGACTTGGAAGTGCTCGGTGGACCTGGGGAAACTATTGACGTTCGTTGCACCGTCCCTGAACGTCAGTCTGTAATTATACTTGGCCTATCCACTGAGGCTGTTATAGGCATTGCCTTTGCTTCGTTTATTATCGGCGTTGGTCTTTCGGCCATGTTGTGGTGCATCTATTTGAGAACTGGTGAGTTTAAATTTTACACGACTTCAATTTTATATGGACCGCTATAGACACTAAACATATGGATTATCTTAATTAAAAAACTAAACCCTTAAAGGAAATTTGTCAGAGCAGATTATAAATAATTTTTAGACAATTAGAAAACTCAAGAAATAAGTTAAAAGCCTGTCTAGTAATTCATTTTGCTTTTTGCTTTGAATTATAACCATACAATTTTCTTTCCCCCTCCCGTGTTTCTGAAGTATTCATGCTGCAATGGAGTTTTGTTGTTTTAATATTAATTTTTCGATTTATAGATCCACTGCGCTCGATTCATCGCCACCACCCCACCCATAATTCCGGATACGACCTATCCGGCCACAGCGGGAGTTCAACTCCTAGTTCACAATCGCCCATGACTGCATAATGACTATGTTGGCAATGGAAAGGTGGCAGCACTCTTAGGTTTCTATACTGCCGCCAATCCCTGCTTTTTTTGTTGGAGAAGCATGTGTACTGCAGCTTTGTTTAAAAAAATCTTAAAATTCTTCAACGAGAAAATAATTCAAAAGTTTGAACATGGGCAAATTCGAAGTAGATGATTGTATAAGTGACAAGAAGAATAGAAGATTTACTGGATGTCTGCCAGCTTCCATTATTTTGAAGCACATATCACAGATGTTTGTGGAAATAAGTTTTTATGAAGGACAAATGGCTTAAGGAATGCAATTGGGCATGGAGTGCCGGATCCATCCTGTTTGCTTTGAAGAGAAACGAAGATGTGAAAATGTCACTTTTCCTTTTATTTCTTCAAAAAGAAAATAAAAATGGAAAATTATGGCAGCTCCTGCCAGCACTCCGGTTATGTCTCAGGTATTTAAAATTCCAGGATCAATGAGCAATTTGATCTGGTGGCCACTTCGAGTCGACGTTCTGCCAAAAGAATGCAGGCCATACGTGGGATAATGTGCCGGTTGGTCGTTCGGAATAGTCGATTGGGTGGTGGTCGTCGGGCGCCGGATTGGACAGCCTGTACTGCGCGCGCTTCACACAATGTTAGTGGGATACAAAGAAAGAAGAAGAATTAGACGTCGTCGTTTTTCTTTTTTTCCCCTCTCTTCACTCTTTACTTATTCGTTTTGTTTTGAGTTTTGCATAATTTTTCATCTTTGGTTATATGCAAAAAGGAGCGAATTTGTGAATGTGTTGTGATATCATTGTTGCTGTCTTGCTGTGCTGTGTGTGCATGTTGTCCTTCCGTTATGGTGGAACAGTTCCTATTTTTAGTTAGCGGTCAGTTCAAAGATTTTTTCATTTTTGTTTCTTTTATGTATCTGAATGCACAGTAATTCTTGGGATCCTCACTCTTCAATTTGCAGAAAAAAATGTTTGCCAGCAATAATATCAAAAATGTTTAAGTGGCTTAATAATAGATGATTAGTTAATTTATTTATGCACGCCTATAACAATTAAGGCTAATAATAAAAATTCAAAATTTGAATAGAGTGGAAAATTGTGGGATAAAACCTCAGACCCTCACAAATTTATTTGAAAATGTAAGGTTTTGTACTAGTACAAAGAAACAATGTTCTCCCATTAATTGGATCTTTGGAAAAATTTGATTACATTTTTTGTCCAGGTAATAAATGGTTTTTTTTTCTAATTTGGAATTTTATGTGCTGTGACTTAAAATTATGACAGTTTTTGGCATTGAAAAGGGATGGATCTTTTGAATTGCTCAATTTTTTTATTGTAAGTAGAGTGTCTTTTATTTTCAAGGGTTTGCTTATTATTGTGAACAACCCATTTATTAATTATTATTATGATTATTATTATTGCTTCCTTTATTCTTTTTCTATTTTTACTTTCTCATTTAGTTTTCCCTCGTAAAATGAGAATTATTTCAACAACTACCTCATTAAAAAATGCAAATTCTTCTACAGAAAAGCTGCATTTCTAACTACACTCTTGTGGATTTCCTGAGGAATGGCAAATCGAAATATTGCACTGACTGGAAGTGGTCCCGTTGATATTTCATCCAATGAACTCTGGGACAACTCAGAATAAGATTTAAAACGTCAGCTGTTGTAATTTTTCAGCCATTGCCATGTCTTAAGGAACGAACAATGGATAAAAATATTTTTCATTGATAAATGATTTTTACCATGATTCATTCTTACCTCATTCTTCATTAATTATTAGTGATCAATGTCCCTATGATTCCTTTTTTTTTCTTGGATTCTTCATTTGAATATTTGAATATGTTGCCAAATCAAAAATTTTTGTTATACGAGTTTCATTTCATATAAATGTTTGCTCGTTGTACGTAGTCTTGTACGTGTGAATGAGTTTGTGTTTGGATGCTATGTGCGTGATTGTTGTCTCGTTGTCCCAATGATCGTCTATTGTGTGCTTGTGTGTGCTTAAGAATTAGTGAATTGTCAGCCGAGAAAAAAAACGGTTTATTGGAATGGCGCTTACTTCATTTGTGTTTCAGCTGTTCCTCACGTACCTAACTTACGAAAATAGGAGGCGGCAAAGATTTCTAAAATACATATGATGAGCATGCCTCAATCATAATGTGAATCAAGCAAGCACAAGTTTTGGTACTTAATAATGTCAGGAATTTAATTCAACCAATTAAAATGTTTAATTAAGATATTTATTTCGGTGCACTAATGAAATTAGCGCTAATTTCCCATAATCCGTGTTTGTAAATATTTATAGCATTCGGATGCATGTTTCGTTCCTTTTAAATTCTACCTCCTCTTCGATTCTTTTCTTCTCAATCAACAGCAATTTCTTAGTTTTCGATGAAGGCGGCATTATTTCCTCGGAATGCTCTGAATTGCAGTACAAAATATTGTTGTCATTTGCTGTTTTGATATGCATTTGAACTTAATTGACAGCATAACTCTTAATCTTAAAGCATGGTAGTATGTGGTTAGGAACTCTTCGTCCCGTCTTAATTTTATACACGTCAACTGCAGATGGCATCCCAGCAGTAATTCTGTTCTTAAAATTATTAAATTTCCATTTTTGTTTTAAAGAAAGGGAACGATATTAGAGTTTAGTGTAATTGTCAACAATCAGTCGATTGTTGATGTATTGTGGGTTTCTTGTAAGTGATGGGTGTTCGTTAATATTGGTACGGTACCATTCCTTATGATAATAGTGCGTGAAAACTGTTTGTTAATAATTTAGTCGTTTCTTACACGTTGTACTTCGATATCTCGTATTTTTGAACGGTGAATTTTGTGAGTCGGGTGAGGGCCACCGACCATTTTTGATTTTTTGTAATCGAAATGCCCATATTATTTTTGGATTATTTTATAATTTTCCTTAGGGATGGAAAAAGATGTTATTGGCTTCATGGTCATGTCATGTTAGTACTTAAAACCCATTCTGAGAGGTCAGAGGGCCCTGCTTGACAGTACAAATTTAATTGGTGCCAATTTTGTGTATATGTATGATGTACGGCCAAGATTATAGTCGGGGATAAATAATCGGGAATCGGCGTTAGGACATATCGTATAGATAAATAATAAGTGTTTATATGGAAATTTAAATTGGATGGTTGTATTGCCCCATTATTGGTATGCTGAGATTTGTTAGACTTCTGATTATGAGATAGATCGTTGGATGATACGCTCGGTTTCTTTCCAAATTTTTTTTGTTTGCTTTTTGATGTCGTATTTCGGAATATGGGTAATATCCACGTACTTCACGCGGTCACTAGACTCATTGTCCTAATTCCAGTGGCTTGAAAAGTCCTGCTTGAACTTGCTCAAACTTTAGTACATTAAGTTGCTTCCATAGATACAGAAATCCTCCAGTTTTACCAACTGTTTTGAAGTGCTGCAGCACGTCGGTTTTAAAATCTGGTCAAAAATCTAACTGAATCCCTGCAGCGTTTCTTAGCCTATCAAATGACATTCCACCTGATTCTCTTTTCATCAAATTTAAATTTACTAGTGGATCAAATGTTTTTTATCCCTCTTTTAATTTGCCTTAGCACAGATTTTTTTTGTCTCGCAGATCCACTTTTGGAAGCAATTTTCTGTCCGTATACGATTTAACAGTTTGTATAAAAATATCCATTAACTATATATGTTTCAATACAGCTTTTTGTCATCATCGATACTCATAATCACGTAAATTCATAATAACTTATGGGATGGAGGGAGGGGTAGGGTCCCATATTCATTCTTTCATTTTAATACCATTTGATGTCATTCGTGTGTATGTGCAGGGTCTAGAAATAAAAAGGGATGAAATATGCATTTGATAAGTAGAACTAAAAGGCAGTTAATTGCATAGAAGTAGAATTATTATTGGTAGTGTAGCTCTATATGCTATGGTTTAGCATTTTTTATAGGGTTTCTTAGTTATGCACTATGATACAGGCAGAAAAATTGAACCATGGGTGATTTTACCAGCACTTGGTTTTAATTTTATGCTAAAAAAAATAGAATTTTGCTGTTTGTAATCTTACTATTTACATGATATCGTAAATATGCAAACCAAATCTATTTTTCTTTACATTTTATGATTTTGGTGGATAATCATTCTGATTCAATCATTTTGAATGAATTTGACTGATTAGGAACACCAGGGGTCATTTTTTTTGCAGTGAACATACATTTCATGCAATGCACATGTCTCGCCATTTATATTTATAAGTTGTTTTTTTACATTTCTTTCTAGAATGTTTTTAAATATCTCAATCATGTTTTGTCACAAATTGTCACTAAGATAATTCTTAGAAAATGTAGATTATGTCCTCATAAGTTCTTTGCTTTAGTTATTTGAAAAACTAATTGTTTTATTCCTTGTTTTGGCAGGTTTTTATGTCAAAAATGAAATTTGAGTTCCTCTCTTAATAATTTTTTGTATTAGAACATTGTTTAATATCCATGTGCTACAGTCAACCCTATAGTTCCTACCAGATTGTTTATCAATTATAATTATTATTATTATTATTATTATTATTACAATTATTATTGATTTCTTATTTCCATTGTCACTGTATTTTTAAGTGGCACTTTTCTAAGCAGATTTTTGCAAATTTGCGATTTTGTTGTGAAATTATGGTAAAAATTGAAGCGGTCGAACTAAAAAATTGTATTTTTACAGATATTCGAAACAAAACAATTCTCCAAATTTACATTCCATTTGCATACATTGTTTTGGGATGGGGTTTGCATTTGAAGTTAAAATGCTTGAAAATGAATATTATCTTACATGAATTTATTTTCATTGACCTTCCAAGTTCAATAATTATTTAAGCTGTGGTAAACTTTATTTAACCCAAAACTTTAAATTGAACAAGAAATTACTTTGAAGCATACATATTTGTTTCGATATCTGCTATAATTCATTTTTTAGTTTGATTTTCCATGTATGTGGGCATGCCTTTCGGCCTTTCTACATTTACATATAAATTGGAAATACCTAGAATTATTTGAATCATGTTGACAGTGAGATTTAACAGATTAGAAACTTAAATAAAGCTATGAATTCACAGAAAAATTATGTATATACATGTAGCTGCGTTGGTTAAACCCAAGATTCATGCCAAATAATTCTAGAAATCCGCTTTCCACCCTGTCAAACATTCCAGTATTTTAATCATTTTCATGCTATACATACAATTGGAACTCAACTTGCACGTTGAGAAACCAATTTTACATTGAATGGGTAGATATTTTGCTTGCCCTATAATGTAATGTAAATTATTTTACAACAAAATTAAATGTTATTTTGCAAAGAAAATTATAAAAATAGACTACTAAATCATTGACTTTATTAATAATTGAAGCAAGTGTTTATATTACATAGGCATGAATGACACCTCACATCAAGGAACATTTTGTTTTAAAAATGGATGCAAAAGTGCATCTGAAGCAGTCGTTCGAATGTCTTGATTCACTTCCAACATTTTGCCTAGCAAGTCGTAAGCCAGCAACCGTTGTTCATAAGTTTCACCTTTCAAATCAATTGGTTCTCTCAGGTTTTCACAGATGTTTTCTAATTTGATAGCAGATTTTTCTGGAGCACATAGGACAGCTTTACCTGAAATTAGAAAAGCAAACCAACTGTAAGTATGAGCCCATAAGTAGTTTCTTATTAGTTATTAATTATTATTAATTATGAAATGTAACAAATCTCAATATTTGCCTAGCTTGGTTGCTGCGGCCTTTATTGCCACAGATCCAAATATTGTTGTTATTTCTGCCAAAGCCGTGAGATCGTCGTTGCCGTAGAAAAATGGGTAGCGTTGCGTTAAGAGGCATAGAAATATGACTCCTGTAGACCAAATATCCACAGCTATTTGTAAGAAAATGTTATTATTTGCCATAATAGGCTGATTCCAGAGGTAATTGTTTGTTGTTTAGAGTGGAGAGAATTTTACCAGTAGTCTGATGAGGGTGCTTGAGTAAGACTTCTGGAGGGCGGAAGCCAGGAGTACCGGCACGTGAGGCGGACTGAACGGGCTTGGAAGAACAAGAGCGACAAATCTGTGCCTGACGATAACAACTGCACGGAGAACTTCTGCTTTTACTAACAACATCTCCGGACCGGATGGTCAGTTTGTGGTGGCTGGTATTCTGAGACAATCCAAATGTTTGCGATGCAGGAAGTAGTCTTAAGAATGTATTGTTGGGCTGTAGAGGTAAGGGCAAATTAGCCTTGGGATCTATTATTTCATCCCGAATTTACAAAATAAGCTGACCTTAGCATTGGATAATTGAGCTCCTCCATCCCATGCCTTTAAAATTTTGAGAAAATCCAAATGCATTAATTTCCAGGAAATTAGGATCGCCTTTTGAATGACTGAACTGCTTTAAAAATTTGTATTAGGAAATTACCGTTTCTGGGACTCCATTGCTTTTGGCTGATGTTATTCTCTGGGCCAAACCAAAATCAACCAAAGCAAATCTGTAGAAACAATAATTCAGACTTTATTAAATATATTTATCACATTGTAGAAATTGTATTGTAGAAATATCCACATTTTCTAAGTTAAAATTAAAATTTGATTAACATTGCTATAATAATTTAGATAACACTTGAAAGCAATTTAAAAATTTCTTCAGAATAAAACCTTTTCAGTTTTCTGTTGTAAAGAAAATTGCTCGGTTTGACATCCCTGTGGATGATGCCACCACGATGGACATATTGAAGCGCCTCCAATAAATTACGAATGTAGTTTTTTATTTCCAATAGGTCCATCTCAACAACATAATCCTAAAGGAAAGATATTTAAGTTAACCATAGTTTTCAAATTTTTTTGTCTTGATAAATCGAGAAGCGTACAGAAAATTTGTTGTGATGAAAATATGGCATAACCATTATGACGTGGCATCCTTGCCGCAAGCAGGAACAGATTCCCATGATATTAGGATGACCACTAAAGGAAACAACCATTAAGGGACTAATTGAAACTTGTTGTGGAAATTAATGCACAAAAATAATTCTTACCCAAATTTCTGCATGCATTCCAACTCTATCAATATCCGGCCAGGAATGCTTGTAGGTACGATATGCTTCAAAGCAAAGTATTTATTGTTGGCGTTATTTTTCATCGAAGTCTTAATCATAGCCAAGTAAACGCAACTGAATGTTCCTGAATATTAAAAATGCTGAATTAGATAAAAGTTCATTCAAACTTAAAATAACTTGGAAATTAGAAAAAAAAATAAAGTTAATATATATATATATATAGGCTATAATTGGAAAAGGAAGGGGGAATGAGTAAATTTCTAAATAAAAAAAAACTATTAAGAAAAAAAATGAGAAAATTCAAATGAAAATCTATAATAAACTTTTTTTACAGGAGCAGGTTTCAGAAATTGTAATTTAAAAATTATTTAAAAAAAAATTACCTTCCCCAATCTTTTGTTTTATCAAAAATACTTCATTCAGTTGTGGTACAGCCTCCAATAATAGCTCAATTTCTGCATGATTACTGGCTAAATAAGTTCATTAATAAATGTTATTCCCTGTTTATGCAGTCTTTTTAAAATGAAAAATTTACACATACTTGAGTGCTCCTTTTTGCAGATAGCACAAGAGAGGGAGATCATGCTGCTATTTGTTACAGAGCAAGCAACATTTGACAATGACAGCTCATTGCTAGTTGTGCCGTCGTGAATACTTGAAATCATTTTAATATTGTTATTACCTGACGCATTCATCTTTTCTAATTAGTATAAATTCCCTTTAACATTTGTGCAAAAATGCGTGCGTAATTAATTTACCGCCAAAATTGCTGAACACATATATTTGCTGGAGCGCCGTTAGCTATAGATTTTTGCTCTGGTTTCGAACGCCAATAGAATCCTCCAATGCATAAGCCAATGGTTTCGAATAACCATAGAAGTGTTTCAGGTTTACTTTAATGCTCTGAATTTTATTTTTTCACTTCTTTTTTCCAAGATTATTAGTTGAATGAACAGTAATTACGTATTTAAAGACGTACCCTGAATATATTTTTATTGCTGAAACTTAGGTAAGTAGCCAACGCTGTTTCTGACAATGGTCAGCCTCAGGAATCAGCAGTCATTGGTGGCGCTTCATGCTGCTGTGATTGCTTTCATTGAATAAGAATGTTAGTTTTGAACTGAGATAAATTACGTTATAAATATTTGGTAGTGAGGATACTCGTTTTGCCGTTCATAATATAAATATATATGATATATCTATAGCAAACATTCGAATGCATTGCATATGTTGTGTGTTATATAAGATTAGATCCCAGGGGGTATGGAGGGTGCAGCCCCCCAGTGAGGGTCTGGGGGCAAAGCTTCGGGTTAGGTTAGGATTAATAGGTCGGTACATGTATACCTATGGGGCCCCACTTTAAAAGTGTTGAAAATCATATTTTTATTGAATATTATGTAATCTCTTGGCAGCGATATGATTAAGAAACATATAAGGAAGCATGCTAACATGAAATTAAATTTAAAAAAGTAAATTTATTAGATATTTACCGTAATTTGTATACCGCCGTTACATAGGCGAATAGATGATGAACAAATTAGAACGAGTAGGCCTAATGCCTCTATGGGTCGTTTACATTGCCTAACCGGGGGGCTTCGCCCCCCAGACCCCCCACCTGACCGGGGGCTTCGCCCCCAGACCCCCTGCTACCTAACCTGACCTAACCT